>JAOTOM010003515.1:0-2500 GCA_034440615.1 Ashinkailepas kermadecensis
AAAACCGCAAAACAAGTTTTCTCGTGATGGCAGTGCCATATTAGCATCCACACCGTGGGCATGTACTGCACTAAGGTGTATTGCAAGTGTCACTTCAGTTGGGTATATGACCAGGGTTGGATTTATGTCTTGGAATTCTGGAATTGGAGATGAAAATTTGGTGGCATTACTGGTTGGTATTTAGTAGAGAACTTTGAGGACATTTCTTTGAATCTGAATCCTAAATATTGAGAGGAAAACTGTGTAGCATGCCAAGTTGGAGAAGAATTGATTTGTTTCTATCATCAAAAACTCCTTTTGTGCTGGGCATGATCCGTGTTTCCATGGTCCCATGATCATGACCAAACACCAAGGAGATGGCAGTCATTGCCAAACTCAATTCATCGTTTTGAAAAAAGTGGATAATTTCCCAGAGATGATAACATTCAAGGCGGCCAACATCCAATACAAAGCCATGGTTCCTAATCCTTGCCCTGACTCTCAGAGACGAAACGCCACTTACGCAAACATACAAAAGTTCAGCTTCGACAGCGCATAAATACTTATTAGGTCAGTACTTGCACACTAAAACCAGCTTTGAAAACAGACTGCGCCGGAAAACAGAACTGTTGTGTCGGGTTCAATCTCTGGAAGAGGACGGGACAGTTCGTAGGCGATGGGGCTTACCACGGCAATGTGGCCCATAGACTTTATCTTGCGTGGTAACGTCTTTTTTCATCCCCCTACCCCTTGTCCCCCTGATAATACCTGCTAAATTGCTTCGGTACGCATCTGATACATGTACTGAAAGAAGATGAGTACGTATATGTCTGGATGGTTAGGAAAAACAAATTGACTGGATATGTTAAGAAGCAAAACGGCCCGATGATTAACATAATCCATACTCAATGATAATATGGTATCGTAAGTTGTCACCATAACTGGAAATATTTTCAAATATCCGTCACCTACGCTCGTGGTCGAGTAGCAGGTTTTTTTCACCTCTGTAAGGAGACCTCGTGCAGGGAAACCACACACCTGTCACCAGGGTACGACAGTCGCGACAGGGAGACCTCATAAAGCATGCAGGTGTTGCCGGGCGGCCGTTTCCCAGAAACGAAGTACATCACCAGATCGCATATGCCTTCCAGTCAAGTCAGCTGTAAATAACCGGTGGCCTGCCGACGTCCGACGCGCCAGCGCGTCCACAGCGTAACACCAGGCGGGAGCCGGCCGCCCAGCCATTTACTCAATATGTGCTCCGCAGACACTGAACATCTGAGAATCTGGAAATGAATAGAAAGTGTTTGCACATTTGCTGTCAGAGTTCGTATGTACGCAAAAGTATTGCATTATACAAACTCCAAAGCGCTTAGGCCTTGCTAGATCATGTCAATGCATTACCAACCGAGTGACCATATATTTCATTAAAAATGCTTCATCACCAGGTTTCATCGAGCCCGTATCTTCATCGCTACTAATCTCCAGTTCCGCTACCGCAGGCTCCCAATTTCTATGACATCGACGTGAGCTTCTTTAAAATATCGTATATTACGTTCGGGAAAACATAGAAGGAATAGCACTGTGAAGGCAACCTGTGGCATCCAAGGATTATAATATCAGCATCATTAGAGAGCAGCTGTTGATGTTGCAGAATATGCGGTAAACTCAATAATGTCATAACCATATTGAGGCAAGGTAGTCATATCAGCGGAACAAGAGTCAGGATAAGTAGTGTCGAATTCAGCATCGAGACAGTAGCCAAATCTACATTTTTTTCGGAAGCAGTAGAGCCATATGCTGTCATACTTGCGCTGCTGTAATTACGCTTCTGAAGATTCGCAGTCTCGAAGCCGCCAAACGGCATGAAAATCGCACGGCTTTTGCGCATCTAGCGATGGCGGAATGAAAACGTCCCAGCGATCTGCAGAGCACGGCTGAAGACAGCCAGGAGGAGAGAGTTCCCTGCCTCACTACCCAGATGGCATTGTCTTGTTACCTCCATCAGCGATCTGCAGAGCACGGCTGGAGACAGCCAGGAGGAGAGAGTTCCCTTCCTCACTACCCAGATGGGATTGTCTTGTTACCTCCATCACACCCAGTTGTGTGGGCAGCAGAAGACCGCAGTAGATCTGCAGAGCACGGCTGGAGACAGCCAGGAGGAGAGAGTTCCCTGCCTCACTACCCAGATGGCATTGTCTTGTTACCTCCATCAGCGATCTGCAGAGCACGGCTGGAGACAGCCAGGAGGAGAGAGTTCCCTGCCTCACTACCCAGATGGGATTGTCTTGTTACCTCCAGCACACCCAGTTGTGTGGGCAGCAGAAGACCCAGTAGATCTGAGAGCACGGCTGGAGACAGCCAGGAGGAGAGAGTTCCCTGCCTCACTACCCAGATGGCATTGTCTTGTTACCTCCAGCACACCCAGTTGTGTGGGCAGCAGAGGACCGCAGCAGAAAGAAAAACGAGCAAAATCTACCCAACCGGGACCTGAAGGTATTAAATGGGTCGGCTTTTGTGA
>JAOTOM010003515.1:7500-162040 GCA_034440615.1 Ashinkailepas kermadecensis
CGACTATGACCCCGCAGTGGCGCGTGGTGGTCGCCGTCGGGTGCCGACTATGACCCCGCAGTGGCGCGTGATGGTCGCCGCCGGGTGCCGACTATGACCCCGCAGTGGCGCGTTGTGGTCGCCGCCGGGTGCCGACTATGACCCCGCAGTGGCGCGTTGTGGTCGCCGCCGGGTGCCGACTATGACCCCGCAGTGGCGCGTGATGGTCGCCGCCGGGTGCCGACTATGACCCCGCAGTGGCGCGTGATGGTCGTCGCCGGGTGCCGACTATGACCCCGCAGTGGTGCGTGATGGTCGCCGCCGGGTGCCGACTATGACCCCGCAGTGGCGCGTTGTGGTCGCCGCCGGGTGCCGACTATGACCCCGCAGTGGTGCGTGATGGTCGCCGCCGGGTGCCGACTATGACCCCGCAGTGGTGCGTGATGGTCGTGCGACAATGATGATGCGGTTCAGAGGACCTCAATAGACTATGGTGCTGTGTTCCAACCTCACTACACCAAAGGCAGATCGCCGCACTGGGACACGAGCTCCCGAGTCTCGCGGCTCACCGTGATGGACACCGGGTATCCTGGAAACTTCATCGTTGCTCGCTTAAGGCTGGCGCGGTGACGTTATTTACTCGTGGTATTATTGATGTGCTTGTTTTCGGGCGTCGCGCTTCTCAACTGAGCACGTTTCAGTCACCTATTGATCTCTCTGCGGACAGTGAGCGATGTGGGGTCTCCGCACTGACCTCTACCCTGACCTACTGACCTCACTGACCCCTGGCTCACTGGCAGCTGCCATGATCCTCTCGCCTTGGCCGTTTCCTGATGACCCCTACTTTGACCTACTAACCGAACGACAGAAAGGAAGATGAAGAAGTTACCCCTTCTTTCAGACCACATTTGCCTTACCCATTGACAGCTGCCCAACGTGAAAGCGGGTCCCACATTTCATCATTGGCTTGTTCCTCTCTTAAATCGCTTGCCGTGACATCATGTAAGACATTATGTGATGAACCCAGTGAGATCGAGTGCGTGAGGCCGGGTGTTAAGTCGATGTGTGTTAGCTGTGGTCTCTCGTTACGGGGGTAGGGGGGGGAGCGAAGTTCAGCGTGCAGCACAGACAATAGGAGGTTGGTGGGCTCAATCACCAGATGGTGGCGGTCTGCTACTGCTTGCCATCACCTCTCCCGCAGGTGCAACTGCAGCCACACGGTAACATTTGAGTTGTAATATAAACCTATGCATGGATGTGCTGCAACGGCACCGACAATGACCAGTGATCGTATGAAGGGATGTTGTGTTGTTTGCTAAAGCAGCAATGGAACAAAATAAATATATTCTTGAGATGGACAGGTAGAAAGTTAAATATGAAAGGAATATGCAGGGATAACGTTCAGGATGTTTATGCGTGTATCTTTTGTTAATGCTGATTTACTTGTTCAATTTGAGTAGAGCGCCTCCTGGAACACTCCGTGTAAACAAACACTACACTTGTCTTATCTTGTTCCATCGTAAGTGGCAACTTCACGTAGTTGTCGTGTTCCTCGATACACAAGTATGTGTGATATCGATCAGATCCGAATGGGCCGCAACAAACATTCACTGGGTAAATGAAGTGAGCGAAACCTGAGGGTACCAGCAAACGGAAGCTGCGTAAATTATAGGCATCGTGGTTTTCGTTTTTTGTATGATTTTCCGATACAGGGATTTTTCCGATGCCAGCTAGCCAATATCGACAGGCCATTGGATGAAATATACACGGATATCAATGGTAAGATTATTTTTTGTATTCGAATAATGATTGATACCTCACATACTTTGCCGCACCTAAACATAAAAGCGTTCAGTCTTTCATGTCATTCGTCTCCATGTGTGTGTGTGTGTGTGTGTGTGTGTGTGTGTGTGTGTGTGTGTGTGTGTCTGTGTGTGTGTGTGTGTGTGTGTGTGTGTGTGTGTGTGTGTGTGTGTGTGTGTATGTGTGTGGATGGGAGAAGGGATGATCTCCTCTTCGGCCTCTCTCTTGGGAATTGTTGATGTGTCTTCACCAAAACATTTTTGGAAAGGACCTTATCAACACATAATGATGCAAAAAGGCGCATAGGTAATCTCTTTTAGCATGCCGCCGAAAGCTGCAGCCCTTAGTCTTACTAGAGGAAGCTCCAGAGGGATTTATGGACACCTTTTATGTTATTTTACTAGTTCCGTCAGTCACGTAACAAGCTTTAAAATATAGTTTGTAATTCTGATCAGTGAAGGCAAAGGTGAGGACAGTGGTGTGGAAACCCACATCATCTGGAAGGTACATCAGTGCAGCGACCTCCGAAACTCGATGAATTATTTGCACCAAATATCCAAATGCATAAATAACCTAAACCTTGCACCAAGTCTACTTTTTACTAGGGAATTCCTTACATGGGCACAATGCACCCCATCCTTTTTAACACGGAGCTGTTCGATGACGATTAAATCCTCCACCTTCATATGTGATTCCATATTAAATCCTCCACCTTCATATGTGATTCCATATGCGACGCTCTCTCACTGCATCGGTTTAATAAGCAAAGTTTTGAACACTGAAAGCCTGCCCAAAGTCGGCTGCAGTGTGATCAGCTACCTAGATTGCTTCCAACTCGCTTATCATTTCAATAGATCCATTCCCTTAAATAAAATGAATACATTTAACGGAAAATGTCCGTACATATAATGGTAGCCTTTTATGTGTTATGCTCATATGTTTCGGTGCCACATATTTATTCAATTTGTTGCAATACCGCTTATGCGTGAACTTATTTATTTGTTTATTTATTTGCATGTCACATGTATTCAAGGCATTCGGGAATAAACATCGCAGAAGAATTGCTTTCGCGCCGGATATGACGCTGTTACCGAGCCCTATTCGTGGGACAGGCGCTGTTCCATCGGTGCAGATGATATCTGTGGGGATTGTGGGACTGTAACGGCGATAGAAATGCACCGCAGCCAGAATTCACGGAGCGTTGTGGTTAAGGCATTCTGATTACCTTCCTTACACCCTACTCCAGGCTGCAATGAGAGAAGGCGTTTGGTGAACTAGGATGGCTTCTGCTCATGTGTGGTTTATTCACCATGGAAACTGGACACTTATCGCAAGTTTGCAAATGGTCACATTTGGTATTGGCATTTTTGTTCTCAGAGCTGGTGGCACGGCGATCGCGGGAGGCACGTTTCATGAGGAGACTGTAAGGAAGGTGGTAAAGGACGCGAAGAAACGGACGCATGCATTTCAATCAAAATGGTGGAAACCATGCCTATATTTTGGTGCCGTTTGGGGTTTCCTACCAAGCACTAATATGGACTGCCCGGGCACATATAGGGCGTATAGGACATTTACGTTTTGATATGAATCCAAATATAGTGGTTGACGAGCGTATATCAGGTCTACAATACGTTTACTGTGCATGATGTGCATGTTTTCAATGCATTCAGAGTTTGGCAATAAGGATTATTAACCTGTGCCGTCTCGGGGGATCATTTTACACACGCAGAACCTAAGGTTTTCCGCGAGTAGTGCAATAACGGCTAGTAGCAACGTGCCGAAATTTGGCATGTATTTTTCCACCTTAATTTGGCATGTTGTTTGAATATTTTGAGGTCAGGTCATCTACGGTCAACCAGTTACTCAATGACAAGTGAGGTCACCTCCAAGAAACAAAATTCACCAGTCGCCACGCTTTAACGGATAAAGATATTTGAACGAAACTTTCAGCGCTTGCTTATCGTTAGAGATGCAACAAAATTCGCCGGAGGAATTTTGGATTATTCTTTTCATGATGTATTAGTTTTGCACATTTGCCCATTAGGTATAAAATGGATGATTCTAGCTAAAATAAGCAATTTTTATGAGAGAAGATTGACTTAAAACAACGTTTCCCGGTCCGTTACCCATTAGAATAAGAGCAATGAAATAAAATTGACAACTCGAAGTTTGAAAATTTCCAAGGAATATAATTCTGATTTTTGTGTAGGCAAACATTTTGGGGCCATGGTCGATTTTGTCTTCCTTTTTGGATTCCAAATAATTTTTGTTTTGGGAATTTCCCTAAAATGAACTCCCCAGAGTCAAAAACATGATGTCAGTCGGGATCTGATAGTGACGTCACTTTTGGGGTGGGGGGAGGGAAAATTTTGTGGTGGTGATTTTTTGGGGTGGCTTAGTTCGCACATCGGCATAGTGATGTTTGTTTAAGGGCAATTAGCTATGTCGGAGCCTTGCAGGGTTCGTGTATGAATTTATTAAGCGGTTATCAACACAAGCATTCGCGAACATTCAGCTCCATAAAAAGAATGCTTGGCTGAACCAGGGACACATGAAGTGAGAATATGTCGGATGTGCTGTCTTCTCAGTGAAATCAGAAGTTTGGCGTTAAATGTTATTATCGAAGGCATCGGAAACGATTGGATTGCTAAGCAGAGGGATTTACTCACTCACACGCACCCCCATCACCGATACCTTGATGACTACTCGGGCAAGTCTGCTCGCGGAAAAACGGCAATCGAATACATGGATCGTAGACTCCATATCTTTAAAAAGGAAATATGGAATCATTCGCCACTGGCTTATGCAGCGGGCCAAAAAGGCATATATATATATATATATATATATATATATATATATATATATATATATATATATATATATATATATATATATATACATATTTATATATTAACACATCCACATTCCTCGCCACAACTCGCTCCGATTGTCGGCATTGAACTCCAAGTTGACTGTACTTGTGGTACTATGCTATGTATGTTCAGTCTCAAAGCTTTAGACCCATTGCGGGCAAAATCACTTTG
Organism: Ashinkailepas kermadecensis; assembly: GCA_034440615.1. Lineage (NCBI taxonomy): Eukaryota > Metazoa > Arthropoda > Thecostraca > Neolepadidae > Ashinkailepas > Ashinkailepas kermadecensis. The sequence continues at coordinate 12,327 of JAOTOM010003515.1, forward strand.
GGAAAAGATCGGCAAGTACATTTTTCCCAATCCAGAATCATTGACATGTATGGGTCAGATTAGCACTGATTACTCCTGGTATTGATATCACTGTGGTCAGCGATATGCGTCGAGTGTTGCTCACAAAGTTAGTTTACGACACTACTGAGACATTTATGGCGCCTCTGACAGCATTCTTGGTGTTTCTCTGAAGATCGGGACCGTTCATGGCGATAGTTCGATGGATCCATCCTACTCCAGAAATCCATCCTACTCGCTCCTCGGTGATCAGACCAAAAGGAATGGACCATCCTGTATCAGGATGAGGATGCTAGTACAACAAATTGGAATTAGAGTACATAGTAGCAGGTGCCATGAAGTTGCGAATGTTCTTCCATGGGAGTTGACCTCTCATGTTCAACTGATATATCATTGCTCGCCATCGACAAGGGAAGTGTTGCATAGGAGAAGCTGCCTTCGCGCCGATTGGAACACAATTTCTGAAATTATTACGGCAACACCATCTCTTATACATTCAGGTAAAAATTGAATATTTAATATTTAGTGGTAAATTGAATATTTAATGTGTAAATTTTTCTTATACAGAATGAGCAACAATGCTCTTCTGGCGTCCCTGATTTGGGTCCCCCAAGAACACAACAAACTCTTGCCTGCGGTTGGTTGGTGATTTAAGGTAGGAATAGTACACCTTGTTAGTTTTCCGACATGGATATACCTAACATGGAAGAAAACCAAGATAATTTAGGAAAATACTTAGAAGAGGAGCTTGGGGTGATTTCCCAGCCCATGAACATATTATAACTAACTGTAACTACACTTATCCAAACTCACTTAGCATGGAATGGCGTGGGGGTCTTTCCGTAATACATATAAATGCTAGATCCATGAAGAATAAATTTGATGATATACTAGTTTTCTTAGATACCACTGGCATCAAATGGTCAGTGATATGCATTTCTGAGACTTGGCTGAAGAAGGATACTGAACAATTCTTTGAAATTGACAATTACACAATGTTTGCATCTAGTCGATGTTACAGGGAGGGTGGGGGATCAGCAATTTATGTATGCAAATCCTATGCAACAAGAAGCATTGATATCATAGAAAGTAACCTCATTGAAGCATCATTTGTTGAAATAAACCTTGAAATTGAAAACAAAAAGAAATGCATAATAATATGTCAGATGTACCGTCCACCATGTTCCTCCCATAGTGATTTCCATAGTGTGTTTGAGAAGCTACTAGACAGCCTAGAAAACAAAGGAAAACTTACTGTTATAACTGGTGATTTCAACTATAACTTGCTGAATGTCAGAAATGATAAAAATAGCAAATCATTTCTAAACTTGCTCACTTCATATGGATTTTGGCCTGCTATAACAAAAGCCACTCGTGCACATAGTGCTGGAATGGCTTTGCTTGACAATATATTTATAAATGATTTCTCCTATATCTGCTCTTCTGGAATATTGCTTGAAGACTTATCGGATCACCTTCCTATTTTTGTGACTTAAACTCTTGATGAAAATCAAACCTCAACAAAAGGTAATAGAATAGCATTTGATTACAATCAAGTGACTAAATTAAATGATTATTTGGTATTGGCACTGCAAAATTTTGACAACAACACTGATGCAAATGTTGCGTGTTCTCAATTGATCAATGCATATACAGAAGGTGTGAATGAAGCTTTGTACTAAAACACTTACTCATAGCAGTAGGAGAACCCCCATGAAGCCATGGATAACTGCAGGAATACTATGTTCCATAAATACAAAAATAAATTATACAAGAAGTACTTAAAAAATCAAAGCATACAAAATAAATTAGAGTATAAACAATATAGAAACATTTTAGTTCATATCTTAAGAGATGCAAAAAAACTGTACTATCAAACAGCACTCTATCACAATCAGCAAGATAAACAAAAAACTTGGAACATCCTAAATGAACTGATAAATAAGAAAAAAATTAGATCCAAACTTCCAGATACATTAGTAGATGAAGATGGCAATGAATATGAAAATAATTCTGTACCAAATGCATTTAATAATTTCTTTGTCTCTATTGGAGAAAGGCTAGAACAAAAAATAGCACCTACAGAAAAAGATCCTACTGAATACATAGCTGAACCTACCTATGCAAAGTTTTCTGATAATATATGGACCAATGAAGCTCAAGTAGAATCAATTATTAGGAACTTGAAATCTGTTGGAGGTGGCATAGATGGAATCAACACAAACATTTTAATGCTTACATATCAAAGTATATTGAAACAGATTACCCATCTACTTAATATCTGTCTACAAACTGGAATATTTCCTGACGATTTTAAGAAAGCAGTTGTTGTACCTATATTCAAGGCAGGAGAACGTCATAAATTCACAAATTATCGACCTATATCTTTACTCCCTATATTCTCTAAAATTTTGGAAAACAAATATTACACTCCTATCTTTCATCATATTTGGAACTAAACGATGTACTAAGCCCTTTTCAATTTGGCTTCAGAAGAAATCATAGCACATACATGCCCATTATGCATTTATATAATGAAATTACGAAGTCCATTGAAAATGGAGATATTTTGTGTGGCTTATATATTGATTTAAAAAAGGCCTTTAACACAGTTAGCACAGACATACTAGTTAGGAAATTACAGTGCATTGGAGTTGAAGGTCCCCTACTTAGGATATTAGAATCATATCTTAAAAATAGATATCAACAAACAAAAGTATATGAGATGTTATCTGAACCAGAGTTAATTTCTATGGGTGTTCCTCAAGGCTCCATTCTAGGACCTTTATTATTTATCATTTATATCAATGACTTGGCCAGAATTATAAAACAAGCAAATATGTACTTCTTTGCTGATGACACAGCTATTCTTGTCAGGGCTAGAAATATAGATGAATTACAGAATAAAATGAATGGCATTGAATGGCATGGCAGCTAACAACATGGTTCAAAGCAAATAGGTTATCTCTAAATGTAACAAAGACAAATTATCAAATATATTCTGGAACTCCCAGCAATGACATAGATATAGTGATCAATTTGGCAAAAGTGAACAGAAAACAACAAATCAAGTATCTTGGCATAGTGCTTGATGAAAAATTGACTTGGCATGGGCACATTGATTATGTCACAGCCATCATTAGTAGAAACTTGGGTATTATGGGGAGGGCAAAATATTTCATTACAAGTCGAGAACTGAAGTACTTATATAACTCTTTAATCCTTCCCTATATAAATTACTGTGCGGTGATTTGGGGTAATAATTATCCCACCAGATTAGACCAAGTTATAAAATCCCAGAAACGAGCATTACGGATTATTGATTATAAACATTATACATATCCTACAAATGAGTTATTTATCAAGTACAACATATTGAAGTTCACTGATATGGTGCAGGAACAAAACATATTAATACTGCACAAATTTGTACATGATACATTGCCATGTGCTATGGCTGACTTCTTTCAATATGCAATGCCTACTAATACAAGGATCATTCAACATTTCTCTATACCATTTACTTATCGAAAATATAGGCTGTTTGCTATTACATACTCTGCACCAAAATCCTGGAATAGTGTAATTTGCCAAATATTTCCCAGAATAGAACAGGTGCCAAGGAAAAAAAATGTGCTAAAGAAATGCCTTAGACATTACTTTATGGAATTATACATATCAAACGAGAACTGAAGACTGAATCTAGTTCATGTAACTCATATAGATAACTTTTAAAAATTATACCTTGCCATAGAGAACGTCACTGTTAATATAAGGCAACACAGAAAAGTATGATGTGCGTGAATGAATGGGTTTTTTGTTTTTGTTTCCTTTTGTTTTTTTGTTTCTTTTTTGTGATGGAGGATTCTGTTAGGTTCGTATTCACCCATGCATATTCTGCATGAGTTGTCTTCGTCTGAATGCTTTCATCTTTTCTGTACTCCCCCTAACATTTCAACTTGTCACCCTGGGAATTCCGTGGGCGCTACTAGCTTGCTACCTGCCCATGGTTTTCCCGGGGTCTCATTTCCTTTCTACTAATTGGTGGTAGTCTATCTGCAAAAAGAAAAAAAAAATACAGAAGGGATGGTAATAGGTATTGGTATAATCACATTCTGTTGTATCTCTTGCTTGCATCTCGAGGCACCCATGGGTTGGCTGTCCTGATCTATGGGCAGCTCACCTAGGGAAGCCCCACACTGAAAGACCCAATGAAGGTGCATACAGCCAAATTAGAATAGGCTGCTGCTGCATCTGATATGGAGACGACAATTAAAAAAAAAAAAAAAAAAAAATTGAGCACGGCTTTGGCAGCACCCTCATAAGTGGAATCGTTACAAGGTCCTTCTCGTTGCCGTGTCATGCTACTCTTCTAAATGCTGAATTAGCCGCCATCAGCAAAGCTCTGAGCTACGTCGAGGCTTCCGAATAAGCCCTGCAAGTGATCCTGACTGACCCCTCAGCAGCCTGATGGCACTAGGTAACCTTATACCGCAACGTCACATTATACGTCACCATTGTTTTGAACACTGACTCAGTGTTGAAACAGAATTGAAATTTGAATTGAAACAAAATTGAACCTAACTTCAGTGTCACTGAGGTTAGGTTCAAGTTTCCATATTCTTCTTTCCCTCTTGGGCATCACATTTTCTAAGATTCCAGCATCGCAGATAAATGTTATTGGCTCTTGTTGAAGCGGTACATTCACACGTCAACATATGCATTGCACGTATCACGTATCATATCACCTATCTCATATCACCTATCTCATATCACCTATCTCATATCACCTATCTCATATCACCTATCTCATATCACCTATCTCATATCACCTATCTCATATCACCTATCTCATATCACCTATCTCATATCACCTATCTCATATCACCTATCTCATATCACCTATCTCATATCACCTATCTCATATCACCTATCTCATATCACCTATCTCATATCACCTATCTCATATCACCTATCTCATATCACCTATCTCATATCACCTATCTCATATCACCTATCTCATATCACCTATCTCATATCACCTATCTCATATCACCTATCTCATATCACCTATCTCATATCACCTATCTCATATCACCTATCTCATATCACCTATCTCATATCACCTATCTCATATCACCTATCTCATATCACCTATCTCATATCACCTATCTCATATCACCTATCTCATATCACCTATCTCATATCACCTATCTCATATCACCTATCTCATATCACCTATCTCATATCACCTATCTCATATCACCTATCTCATATCACCTATCTCATATCACCTATCTCATATCACCTATCTCATATCACCTATCTCATATCACCTATCTCATATCACCTATCTCGAGAATCCTAGGCTTTTACGGGGCGCGGCCCGGGGGAGGCTATGTTTGTTTCGGACTTTCCTCAGGCCTCCAGCCCACCGAAGTCGTTATGGGACAAAAGACCTACGGACCCAACTGTACCCAGTACACACCCATAGGCGTAATGTCACATATAGTGCACACCCATAGGCGTAATGTCACATATAGTGCATGCACACATAGGCGTAATGTCACATATAGTACACACCCATAGGCGTAATGTAACATATAGTGCACACACATTGGCGTACTGTCACATATAGTACACACCCATAGTCGTACTATCAAAGTGATTGGGGCGCATTGTTGGCTGGCACAGGAGAGGGGTAGTGTGTATGCGTGTGGGAGGTGAGGGGGGGGGGCTACAGTGTCCCAGAATGGCTACGGGTCTGGTTAGGGCAAGTATTCCGCTACCCAAAAAACTAAGTGTGTAGTTCTGCACACTAGTCACAAAAAGTGCCTTTTCGGGGCTTCAAGCGCCCTTTGTGCCGCCCAGTGAAAATCGAAACGAAAATGCCCTGCCGTAGCGTCAATGTAAAACTCAACCGAAGGTGGAGAGCCGCTGCTCCCCCTCCCCCCCCCCCCTCCCCCCGCATTGGCGGAGGCTGGTTTTGGATTGGTTCGGGGGACAAACTTATTTTAAAAAAAAGTCTACAATTAAAAAAGCTCCTCAGATTTGAATATGTAACGTTCGTCGGTTCTGTGTAAGAAAATAATTGTGTCATAAAATGTTTTGGGATTTCAAACATGCCACATTTGTGAAGCATCTCGGAAAAAATTACGCATAAGGCACTTACGTCACTACATCAAACAAACAAAAAGGCACTTTATGCAGGGTTACCTATGCAGCAGACTGGATTGTCATGTCTTGTTCTCACAAACAATAACAAGTGTTCTACCAAAATCATCAGTGGCACGGGAACTGTCTCAAAGTGTGGGGGAGCAGGACACAAGGGCCCTCTATGCAACATTCATAAGCCCATGTTAAACTCGTCCGAAGTTGGAACATGGGCGCTGCCTGATCCCCCCCCCCCTCAACCGGTTCTCGAGCCCTTGTAAAAGGAAGCCCCGGATCATTGTGATGTTCAGATTAAATGACTGGACAGCAGCTTAATGGCACTTGTCAAACCGATTCGATAGCCGTCCGGTTGCCGGTTGTTGATGACCGTTGATTGTGCCTGGTCAGTACTTGGATTGCTGACTGTCTGGGAAAACTGGGTGGTGTGAATCTATGTGTGATTTTCACCAGCAATAATGTAAAGAAGCCTATAATAATATAACCTAACCCAAGCTGAACATTACAAAGGCTTGATAGTGCCAGCATATACTTTCCCCACTCCATGGATATTTGGTTGACACGAACGTCACTCATGGTATCCTCAAAATTACATCACTAAGCGCAGACTCAGCATTGTGATTATAAATTTACCTTGCTGTTCTTATGGTGCGATTCTTGAACAAAAACATCACTCAGTAATTGCATGATTTCAAAGAAAAATTACACTATCCATTTCAGTTATGCATCCCGTCCACTGTCATCTTGAAATGAAATACGAATTTACGTCCCAGTAAGAGTATTTGGTCAGTTTTTGTCACCAGAAACATCACGGGAGACAATTTGACGGTCTTTTTATCCCAGGAGTGAAAATTTGACAATTTTTGCACCGGTGTTACGCCCTACGCGAGAGTGGCACTGCAAATCGTCGATCGCTTAACCCTCGCAGTGCAATATAATTTACTACCCCTCGCAGTGCGGGGGTCAACTTTTCCCATCCCTACACTAACTTGTAATGACTGTAATGACTGGGTGATGAACTTTCCAAGGATTGTCCTCATGGACAATTCAGGAGAAGAAACTGAAGGCGATTCAGCCCCAGATGATGACATGGAAAATGAGGTTGGGTGCAAACAGTGGATGATCATGCATCGCTGTACACTCGTAGAAATAGTCTAGACCAAAGAGGAAAGCATAAGATGTTTGAGCCAGCATACCGTGAAGCCGAGCAGGCACCACTTTGTGGCTGACAAACAAGGTCAGTACTTCATTTACGCAAAGGCTACTGCCAAGGAGGGCGAAGTGATTGTCCAGTGGGATTTCGTTGAAAATTATGCATTTGTGATGCAGGATGTAGCTCTGTGATTCGTCTGTGCTTGTGATTCGTCTGTGCTATGCATTTGTGATGCTTCCACTGTGATTCGTCCCTGTGTACGGGGCACCCGTTTGCAGCGTACTGGCATGAGGACGAGGTACTGTGCCATCAGAGCTACTGCTGTATCTCTGACGACACAAAGCACAACACCAACATGGTGCATGCGTCTCTGCAACGGCTTATCCCAGAAATTCGGACCGCAGTAACTGACCTCCAAAAATATTTATTTCAGAGACGGCAGTGCTGCACAGTATACGAATAAGCATAACTGCATCAATGTGTGTTACCGTCAGGTGAATTTTGGGGTACCCTGTGAGTGGTATTTTTTGTCGCATCTCATAGCAAGAGCGTTTACGACGGTATCGGGGACACAGCCAAGCGTGCCGCCGCTCAAGAGAGCCTCAAGCGCCCGCTTAGCAACCAGGTACTGACGGAGGAGGACATGTTTGAGTATCTGTCGCATAAACTAGTCAACGGCATCAAGTTCATAGTTGTATCAAAGCAGGAGGCAGTGAACGCCACGACCCACCTCATCGAGCGCTTCTCGAAAGCCGTCACGGTGAAGGGAACACAGGGGTACCACAAGTTCGCACCGGTGACGCACAGAACCAAAATAGTTCATTAACTGTCTACCGATGCGGGGCGTGTGTTAATGGTAGCTGGGAGGAGAATGGTTAATGGCAGATGGGGTGAGACGTGTTAGTGTGCGCTCTGATGCAGATTTTGTTGGTTGATATTAGCGCAGTGACAGATCATCAGTCTGAACTGGGATTCTGACAAGGTATGGGATGATCTACAGATCTGTAAATTATTACATTGCATTCCACTACAATACTGCCCCGCAACACATTATTGTATTGCATCACATTGAGTAATTGTGCTATTTTATTTTATTACAATTATGTAGACGGCTCACGATCCAATTCGATTAATTTCTGGCTCAATATGTGGCAATTGATGCGTCCGCGCCAAATTTGTTCTCAAACATTTCACGATGAATGTGCTTACACAGTCAATGAGGTTCATCTTTTCGTATTCAAAATGTGGGGTTTGAAACACCAGAAAGTTCATATTTCCGTGGTTGACGGAGTTCTAGTCCATTCAGTGTTGTCTGTGAAATACGATCGTACATTTTTTATATGCTGACGTTGGTGCAGAAATATATGGTATCAGGTGAAAACATTTTTGTTTCTTTTTTATTTACAAGTGACGGTCTAGGATTTCACAAATCACTCTTCGTCGCTTCCGCATTTCCAAAATAGCATTGTAACTCTCTCGAAGCTCAAACTAGGTCACTTTATCTTAGGTCACAAGTTCACGGCTTCAAAAGACGCAGGTACATAATTTCGAAATTAACACAAGATGCAGTGGATAATGACGAGTTCAGCGATATATAGCTTTGTGCAATTCGTGTTATTCTTCACTGAGTTCCAGGTCTCCAAAGACTTCGGTGACCACACAAAAATGTCCGAGCCTATAACTCCTTAACCGTTGCTTCGATCTTTCTCAAAATTGCACGGCTGGATCATAGTGACAAATTTACCCTATATAAATAGTTTCCTTGAAATTTGACGTGTAGGGTGTTATTTTGGCCCCTTCACTTCTCGATGTGTTGTGGAATGGGCCACCTACTACAATTCAGAGACATTTTTGGCATTTCTGTTTAGCCCTTGACCTCACGTGTTAGAACACTTGTGCAACACAACACTCAATATCAGTTGACTAACATTCTCATCCCCTCACGTGCCTCGAACGTCAAATGGCTTGTATTTCAGTAATATGTCGTTCTAAACACATATTACAACAGGCCATGATAAACTAGCGCAAAAACAACCATGCATGCCTAATTTAGAACGGAAATGTAGAGTTTTAGGGGCAAACCCCTGTTCTTTATCTTTTACTTTGAAATATAAAACATCGAACTTCATTTCTGAACATTTTCGAACCGCGTTGTGACTGTTCCGAAAGTTAAATTAGGTCACGTGACTTTAGGTGATGATGTCACGATTTCAAATAACCCGTAAGCGAAAATTCAGCAAGAAACAAAATATGCAGGGAATTATTGTGAGTCCACCGATATATACTTTTGCACAATTCGGATTGTTCTTCATTGTGTAAGGACTTCAAGACGACCTTGTTAGGTGGCATCCCAGAAATTCCCGAGGCTATAACTCCTTTACCGTTGACCTGATCTTTCTAAAAATGGCACAGCTGGATTCGTCGCATCACATAACCACATATAATTATTTTCAACAAAATATAAATTTGGGTGTTATGCTCTTGTCGATATGTGGTGGGCCAATGGCCGACTCGGCTCTGTTGCACTTCTGGTATGTTTTCGTGCCAAAAATGCATTTTCGGTAATTGCCATAATATGCCTTAAGCGCCATAAAATTGTCGGATTGAAAAGTGGAAATGACAAATCAGCATTGGCAGGGCACCAACCAGGGTCTGGACCATCATATCCCACCGGGATCTGCGTCATATGCATATGGACATTAGACAGTAGCCATATGGACATTAGATTGTCAGCATTTTCTCTTCTGGTGGTCTTGGACAATTTCATTCTGTTTAGTTTAACGTGCACACTCAAGAAGAGCTTGAGTGATGTGACGTGGACGCATTGTGACATACTGGTACAAAACACTATTTCTCTCCTCGTTCATGTGGTGATTTCAATTCAGGTTGGTCGTGTTAAGTACGTTCCATCGTGATCCCTCTGTCTACTTCGCCATCCTCCATTCCCCTGCTAGCGATATTGACATACAGACCCCGAGACCTTAGCCTTCGGTTTACAGTTACGTGTCATTGCGGTTGGTTCGAGGTCAGGAACCCACCATAGGTATCAGTCCAATATATCCATCAATGACATATCATCCGCTCAGTCAATCATCTGACATAGTCTTTCTCAATACAATGCCATAAATATCCGAGTTTCGTGCCAATTAAATCAATCGTTATAATTTGCTATGCCCAGCCGTCAAAGTTGGAACGTAGACATGACTTCATGAAATACATAGGCAATCGGTATCTAGCTGGTCGGCCTTTGAAATCGATATTCAATCTCCGTGTTTATCTAACTATGCAGTTCCCAGTGGTTAAAACAGTTGTCATCATGGTTTTCATCGTATTTTCAACCCCATAGAACTATCCATGCAGGTTTTCAAACAGAGTCTCCTACTTCATTCTTCAGCAATACGAAACATATGGAAAAGTTATTGGCTGGATTGAAACATTGCTAAGTGGAAGGAAACAAAAGGTAGCATGAAATGGATATCCATCTGAATGGAAGAATTCTGATTGGTGTGCCACAGGGTTCCATTCTAAATTATCTTCTATTTATAATATTTGTGAACAATATTGAGGTTAGGCTGGGGAACAGGTTTATCAAATTTGATCATCATATCAACCGGGTAACAATGACCGGTCCTCGAGGCCGGTCCTCTGAATGGAACCGGCCGGTCGGCTGGTCCGCGGCCTTTTTGCGGCCAGCTGGCCGGCCGACTGAAGACGTTTCCCCGGTGAGCTTATCGGTGGGGTGTGGGTTATCAGCGATAGATAACACACATGCCAAATCGGACGTGCCGGGGTGTGCGATGGAGAAGGTAGGCTTCAGCAGTGGAAGTGGTGGACGGAACGATAATGTGCACCTCACGCCACGTTTCGACGGGATATCTCTGGACATATTGCATGCAGAGCTACATGCTTGTCCCCAAAAAACATTTCTCGAAATAAAAGAAATATTTCTATGGAATAGGAACTTAAATATAGGCTCAGAAAATGCCAATGCATTTCCTAAGAAATGCTGCTAGTTATGTACACCTCGGCTGAATAAAATGGTAAAATGGGCTCTGAATTCCGTTGCGATGATGCCTAGACTTGTGCATCAATTAGAAATGATAATTTACCACAGAAAATGCATCACTGTTAAGTAGATATATGTATATACATACATACACACACACACACATCTATATATATACATATATATATATATATATATATATATATATATATATATATATATATATATATATATATATATATATATATATATATATATATATATATATATATATATATATATATATATATATATATATATATATATATATATATATATATATATATATATATATATATATATATATATATATATATATATATATATATATATATATATATATATATATATATATATATATATATATTTATATATATATATATGTATATATATATATATATATATATATATATATATATATATATATACATAGGCGTGGGTATATGTGTGTGTATGTGTGTGTGTGTGTGTATGTGCATGATATGTTTCAACATATCCAGAATCTTTGTGGAATTGCCCAATCAAATAGCACCTTGCCTTCTTTCAGGCAACCATTTTTCATTCCTAAATACTCTTTTAAAAACGATTCTTCATGCATTGCGGTCACTGGAGTTTTCGCAGCGAAACGCCGCGCGAGGAAATAAATTATCATTGCCAAACCGAAAATGATGGAAAAGTATCTGGATCAGAAGCTTCTTCATTCAGTGGGAAAATCATAAAACAGATTATAGTCATGCATTGCGAGAAGTTCCGTCCAAACCTAAGACATTGTCAATCTACGTAACTATAAATATAGCGATATATTGAAATGCATTGTTTACACTACTTAACCCGCGCCGTCCTGGGTGGGGGGGGGGGGTTGACATGCGCCCCCGCCCCTAAGATTTTTCGCGGATAGTGAAAGAACGGCACGCTGTAGCGCGCTGGAATTTGGCATACCTTTTCCACATCAATTTGGCATGTTGTGTCAAAATGTTGAGGTTACGTCATCTAGCGTCAACGGGTTAGTTCAGGTCAAGTGAGGTCACCTCCAAAAACGTTAAACCAGTCGTCACGCTTTAACGGATAAAGATATTGTAATGAAACTTTCAGTGTTTGCTTATCTTTATAGATGAAACAAAACGCACCATGTTTTTTTTAAAGGTTTTTGGTTGCTTATTAGTTTTGCATATTTGCCCATCAGGGCTAAAACCGAACATTCTGGCTAATGTAAGCATTTTTATGAGATAAATTTTACTTCGAAAAACGTTTTTCGGTCCGTTCTACCCATTATAAAAATAAAAATAAAATAAAATTGAAAACTCAACCATTTTAAATTACAAAAAAACTTGATTTTTAGGTGGCCAAAAATTTTGGGCCATTTCGCTTTCCTTTTCTGATTCCGAATAATTTTGTTTTCCAAATATCCCCCAAAATGAACTCCCTAGAGCCAAAAACATGATGTAAGTAGTGAAAACCTAATGACGTCACTTTTGGGGGATGCAATTATGTGGGTGCGTTCTGGCCCTACTCGGCCAGCGCTTTCCGATGACACCTCTTTCGTTTTCGTGCGACGCTTAATTTGGAGATTAGAGGGGGGTTGTATCACCTCCGTGACGGGGTGTGAGGATATGACTGCATAGATGGGAGGGTTAATATTATATAAAACTCGTGCTACCAGCCCATGCACTTTCAATGATATGCAACGATAGAGGGTACCCTCATGGGATACTCAAAGGAACCGATAAGCACCCCCTGAGCCGACGTGTAGGTCTCTCGTACCGACGAAACGGGCCCTGGTTTGACGGAAAGGGTCTCGGACGGAAAGGGGTCGATGAAGAGGCCCCGAGTCAACGGAGAGTGCCCGTAGGAATATATTGAGGACCCTTGGCTTGACGAACGTGTAGAGCCGTCTGAGCCGACGGAGGGGGGCCCTAGTTGTGGCAGTCAGAAAGGGCCCTTTGGCCGACGGATGGGGGACCAGGACCGAACGTGCAGAGCCACTGGGTCGGTCTTCTATGCAACCTAACAAGTAAGCCAACAACCTGTTTTTTTAATCAAACGAGTGAAATGTAATGAAGAAACCAATCAATTTGGCAATCAATCTGAAATAATGAAGCAAGTTAAGAACTTGATAATTGCACCATTGGAGGTAGGGACGTCGCCAGAAATTGACCAAGGAGGGGGCGGATTTTGCAAATAATACCACAACTACACCAAGTGTGTAATATCCTAGGAATTTAGCCACTTTATTTCAAAATGGACCGTTATGCTTTCGAAGGCAAAAAAGTTGTCAATTTTACTTCTTTAAAATCTTCATCGGTGGCCCGGATTGTCGGATCCGCTCCCTGCTCAAATTGTATTTAAGCATGGCACTGTCATCAACCAGTAAAGAACACCGACTCAGCAAACATCTAGATGCCGGATGTCAATAATTCATTGGGAAATACGTCGATTCGATAGTCGGCAGGTAAGTAATCGCTTCTGATGGACCGTAGACCATCGTAATGGCCCGTACACACTCGCAAGGGACCGTACATGTTCGTCAGGACCCGCAACATTCGGAAAGGCCCGTAGACTAGCGTAGTAGCGCTTAGACCTTCACAGGGACCAGTCAACGTTCGTCGTAAGGGCCAGTAGGTGTCTGTAAGCGCCCGTAGACGTTCGTAAGGGCTCGTATAAATCAGTAAGGGCCAGTGGATATTCATAGGGGCTCGCAGATATTCATGAGGACCCGCAGAAATTAATAAAGGTCCGTAGACATTCGTACGGATCCGTATAGGTACTTTCGTAAGGGATCGAAAAAGTTTGCAAGGGCCTGCAAACCTTCGTAACGACTGGTAGAAGTTAAGGGCCCGACAATAGCCTCAGTGGCCATAATAAGTGCTGTTGACCTCTTCATCTCCGCCATGGTGATCTCGTAGTACGAGATCACCTTACGACCACTCTAACAAATACTGAGTCGCATTTCGGCAGAAAGCTCCGTCGTAAAATACGGGATTGGAGACGTTATCAGGGACCTAACAGCCTGGGTGGAACAAGGAAAGGATTTATTAACGTCGTAAACCCCTCCTTCCCTGGCCTCCAAGGCTCTGGGTGCAACCGCAGTCCAAAATCCATTATGCTCAATTGTGCCATGTTGACGGAAGTCCTGCGTAGCCCGCTCGCTGTACGGCCAATACTATGTGTCCGACTGAGGCACGCAAGGCAGGAACAGCATAAACTCTTCTCTTTCTACCTTCATGGCTACAGGGCAAATTGGCACGTGACGACAGCAAATGCAACTTACTGCCCTTGAACACTGGTTCGTGGTTATCATCTAGATATGCTGTGACGGAACGCCTGAAAGTGAAGCGGTGCAGTATACCTTCCAATAGTGTTGTGAAGCGACTAAGTCCATTTTCCCAATGACTATCCATGTCAAACCCTCCATGGAAGACAATTCGAGAACAAATTGTACCTACCATAGGCATAGGTTTAGGTTTCTGAACGTTATTGAGAGGGTACTATAAATGAAGGTAATGGGCGGGCCCAAATGGATTAAAGGACATAGCAATCAGGGTCCCATGTGAAAATTTGAAACTATTGGAAGGCCAAAACCATAATTGGTGGGTGGGGGGGGGGAGTGAGCTCCAAAAACATACAAAGCTACATCCCTGGTACCTACATGTTGCTGGTGAGAAGTCGGTCGGACCTTTATGGTCGACAGGATGAGTTAGCTGGCTGCAATCTATTGTGGTGCATCCACAACATTTTGCCACTTTCTGGTTTCACTTTGTAATCAAGTCCACCTAGCTTCTAGCCAACACACCCGGCGGCCCCGACAGTCCGCCCGCGGCACCAGGGGTGGCGGCTGCACCCTCACGAGACAGTCCGCCCGCGGCACCAGGGGTGGCGGCTGCACCCTCACGAGACAGTCCACCCGCGGCACCAGGGGTGGCGGCTGCACCCTCACGAGACAGTCCCGGGACGGGGGACAGTCCGCCCGCGGCACCAGGGGTGGCGGCTGCACCCTCACGAGACAGTCCGCCCGCGGCACCAGGGGTGGCGGCTGCACCCTCACGAGACAGTCCGCCCGCGGCACCAGGGGTGGCGGCTGCACCCTCACGAGACAGTCCGCCCGCGGCACCAGGGGTGGCGGCTGCACCCTCACGAGACAGTCCGCCCGCGGCACCAGGGGTGGCGGCTGCACCCTCACGAGACAGTCCGCCCGCGGCACCAGGGGTGGCGGCTGCACCCTCACGAGACAGTCCGCCCGCGGCACCAGGGGTGGCGGCTGCACCCTCACGAGCACGACAACTGGAGTTCCTTGGATCCATCATCTGTGCACTCCAGTTGTTCTAACTACACAAAATCTGACTCAGCAAAGTTCGCTCGGCTGAGTCAACCAGACGCACCGTCTATGCATTCCTATAAACGTCTCCAGACAACTGAGGTGCAGGTCGTTGAAAAGATATCTGCAGCTCTGATCCTAACTACAGCCAGGCTGTTACGATGATCGTTTTTCATTGTTAACACAAAAACAATGCGCCCAGAATACATTGTGGGCTGCTACTTGGGGCTCAGCTCACAGCAGCGACAGGGATCCAATGGCAGGTCGCCATGGCTTGATCTCGTGCCAATTTTGTGTTCACGATCGAACACGTTAATATCGGTCTGTCCAGGTAGCTTCCCTTAATGATGTTCTGTCAAATAATTCTTGCATTGTTCAATCGTGACGACTGATGTATTTCTTATGCACCTCACTGGTAGTTATTGCATGGAAACTTGGTAGCACGATAAAGTCATATAGACGGTATTCGCCAAATATACCGCATCTATAAATGACATTTAACCGGATTTAGAGGACTGTCTGAGCTATGATGATGGGCGAAATATGACCATAGTAGTTGAAATAGGGGCGGATCCAGGGATTGTCGTAGCGAGCACATGTCATGTGCGGCACCACTTTGAATGCACCTGGAGGGACGCCTCTACCTTACGAGGGGCGCCTCGGCTGAAAAAAAAATTGGTGGGGAGTGCACTCGAGCATTTTCGGAGGGGCCTTTTCGCGACGGGAGGGACGCTACCTTCCACTGGGGGGGAGGGGGGGGGGGAGGCACATGTTCCCAGTCCCCTTGTATCCGCCCCTGAGTCGATGCGTCCTAAAGCCGAGGTAACTAACTAGCTAACTTCCCGAGTGGCATGATGATGCTGATGATTGATAATTGGCTGGTTTTCATCATCTTGGCGTATGTGTACTACATGCCAACTTCAATTAATGTCTACAGATCACCACCTGAAGGGATGTGTGGAATCGGCACCGCGAATGTGAAACCTACCAGACGGTGATCGACGGGCAGGGGATGGACATGATAAGTCCACGTGAGCTGAACACATCAAGATGATCATAAACTTCATCATCACCACCTTACGTCTGTAAATAGTAGCTCGTATTTTAGAATGCTTAAACCATACCAATCATCCTATGTTTCACTAATGACAAATGCAAATTACTTGCCAGCACAGGTGGAATCTCCATAATAGGTAGGTACCTACTCACCAAGGCATGGCATGGAAAATAAATCAAAATGCTTTTTTCGGTTGTTTCACTACAAATAATTTTCATGAACATCCATCAACACTTGCCAGCGATAACAGAATCAACAGGCATGCAAGAAACACAATGCAAATAAATTGTGCTTCCATGAAAGAAAACTAAACCAAAAAGCCACTATTTAGCAGCTTAAATGATAATAGGCGAGAAGATACCGAGCTAGGTACCTACCGTTGACACTGTGACCATCATTCATGAACGCAGGGTTGGATGCTTGTTATCTCTGTTTCGCTGGTTCAACACCATCCCAATCCAAACACAAATATTTATATTTATTTTATAATGCTTACCAAAAACTGATGACTGACTGACTGACTGGCGGACTGAACTACCCTATTCACTCATCGAAGTTGCAGAGAGAACACCTCCGAAAGAAAGAGCAAAATGTTGCTACATATATTGAGTGCAACATGCCTTCTTCATTGATGGAAAGGCCAATGTAGTTATATGCGTATTTGGTTCTGTCTATGCCACACTAATAATGTTGCATTGACAAAGAACACTGCATTCGGAACTCGGCGTCAGGCTTCATTAAATAAATTCAAACTGGATCACATTTCAGAATGCAAGGCTGAAAAAATACACCAGACAACGTTTTGCAGCACATTCACGAGGTGCCGTACGACAATAACCGCACACTACTGCCACCTGTTGGCAGAAAACGGAGACACAGCCGCACGATTTCACAGTCAGTGCTTCGCTAACTCCTCTAGCGAACAGCTGAGAAAATATATTTGACATTATGATCCTTGGGCCTAAATGAACCTTGGACGTTATGAACGCTCCCTCTGAAGCCAGTTTTGGAGGTTGTGATCGTTGGACGTTATGGACTTTGGGTATTGTGAACGCACCCTGTCGAGTACATTTTAGACCTTATTTCACATTTTGGACGTTATGATCCTTGGACGTTGTGAGCTTCGGGCGTTATGATCTTTGATACTAAATGAATATTTGATGGTATAATATAGCCCCAAGCAATCACCCGCCTTCCCCGTAGTTTTCGGACCCTGGTCTTACAACACATGCGATTTTTTAAATCTTGATATACAAACTGAAGATTTAGTCCAACACATGTGACACGCGCAAAGGTCATGATCACCATCTCTTCATGGCCTCCTGGATCCGCCACTGCACTAGAAGGGGACCTCGGGCAGTCGTCGGAGGTCCACAGCCGATATGTAGGACTTCTGGGCCGACGGAGGGGCCGCAACCTTACATGAAAGTTATTTTAGCTGATCGATGAGGTCACGGATCTTTGGAGGTGTTCCGAGTTGCCAAACAAGTTGAGAAAAAAAGAATGTCGCAAAGGGTGACGACGGCGAAAGATATGCATGAAGACAATTAGGCTTGGATCGGCGAATTTACCCCTACAATTAACGAAGTGTGCGGCTCACCGTGGGGAGAGGGGCAGTTGACATGCTAAAATAGGGCATGACGAGCTGACGGATAACCCCCGTCAATAAAGAGGGCCCCGATGAAACGGAGAGGTATCATGAGACAACGGAGTGGCCCCACAGCTGATGTAGAGGGTCTCTAGCCATCGAAGGGAAACATGCGGAACATCGAAGGGGATCACCAAGCCGATACGAAAGGACCCTGGACCCACGGAGTCGACCTCGGGTCATTAGAAGAGCCCAGGGCTGGTGGAGAATGCCCCAGCCTAGGAAAACGGCCCTGAGCTAACTGAGATAGTATTTGAGGAAGCATTATATACCTGATTATATACCTTATCATTCAAATGAATAGTCATGGTCCCATATCACTCAACTTGGGTCCAGTCTACAAGAGATTTTTGAACATGGTGTGCCCCTTACGAAAAGCCTTTGCTCACGTATGCTGGTGAACGAGCACGCAAAGGAAAGTGAAATTGTGAGGCGTGTATAGTGGCATCAATGCAATAAAAAGCAAACGTTTTCCTGGCCGCAGGACCAGCAAGGCCAGCTGCAAAGCTGGTTTGATTATCTTCAATGTTGGCTGGTTTTGGAACATCACTAATGAGCACAGCTATGCTGATTCAACGAGCTTGCAGACATGCATAAGCGCTACACCCCCAAAAAAATACCTTCAATTTTCCTCCAGAAAGTCGATGTTAAAGGTCACTACGACAACATGCCTAACTAGGTCGCTTTGCTTCAGTTTCATTTGTGTGGCATACCTTTGCTGTTGTGCCATTTTACCGATGAACAGCCTGGCACCAGCAGAACATGGAAGAGCAGGAAATATCGGGTACGAGACGGATTATAATGATCATTTTTTTTCCATAATGTTATTTTCACCTTAGCCATGCAAATTGAAAGTGTTTTTATTTGTTTAATTCCCCTACCCATTAATAGGTAAGCAGGAGTGCCTTTCTATACCAGTGTGACCTAATACGTTCAATTTCAGGCATGAGAAGTAGGTCATGATAGGCAAGTCAGGGTAGGTCTCACCACTCCCCGCTCGTGTTTCTTGCTGGACAGATCCCGCCACCAGATATGAGTAAAAGATGCTCCTGAAGCCCTCTCAGACAAATAGCAAAGCTAGTAACGTAGTCGAGGGCTCCAGAAAAGATTGTGCTATTGGTGCTAATGGGAGACTAATATAAAATCACTAATCTTGCATATGCATCTCCTAAGCATTACTACGCTAAGAAGAAGAGACGAATCAAGAACCGAGAAAAAGAAAGAAAAGGAAACATGATTCATGACGAAAATATCATAATAAGACAAGCAGATCATCATGCATAGCACACCATTATTACTGACATTCATTGCAAAAATTCATATTTCCTATCAATGTATTGCCTGACGTGTTTTTAAATTATTTTATTTCTAGGTACATCTTCAATTATATGGACGTGAGAGCAGATTATTTTATTCTGGGCCTTTGATGCAATAATGGGTACCGAAAACATCATGTAATTGATCTCGGAAAATGGTATTTGAAAGTGTTATCTAACTCTGAGGACACCTTGTTGATGAAGGTGAAACATATGAGGAAGAGGTGGTGGTAATAATTGATTTAGAAAGCCTAGCATGATGTAAATACATTGTTCGTCAATTATGTCCAGAAATTTGAGAACTCTCTCCTTGATATACAATTCATTTGTATGGTATAAGTAAGGTTTCTTATCAAAAATCCTAATAACACGCTTCTGCAACTTAGTAATCCTGTCGAGCTTAGTGTGGTACGTACTTCCCCAGACAACAGGACAGCAATTTAGATATGGCAGGATTAAATAATTATACAGGAGCAATTTACAAGTTGATAGAAAGTACACATATTTCCTATTATTCCAAAATTCCTGCTAATTTTTCAAGAAATGGCATTGATATGACTTTAACACGTCATGTCTTCATCGATAAATACACCTAGACATTTTATACGGCTGTGCCTTGCAATATTATAAATGTTTATTTTGATATGAAGGTCATCACATGGTTTTCTCGAAAATATTTGATAACCGGTCTTTTGAGCATTGATAGATAATCTGTTGGCATGAAACCATGCTGTGATTTGGGGTATTAACTCATCTACTTTAATTTGTAATTCTAAATGGTCATTAGCTGTAATTGGTATTGCAGTATCATCTGCAAATGGATAAAACTTGCCAAATTGGAAACATTGCAGAGATCGTTAATGTATAGAAGAAATAACAGAGGTCCAAAAATCGAACCCTAATGAACACCTATTGTGATATTTAATGGTTTGGAGAGGGTGCCATGTACCTTGGTCCTTTGAGATATATTTGAGAGGTATGAGTTTAGAAGTTTATATACATTGCCCCTAAAGCCAATAAAATACAATTTTTGTAACAAAGATGATGATGCTGACTGGGTCAAAGCCCTTTTTAGAATCCAGATAGAGGGAACAAACTAATGTATTATTCACAAGGGATTTAGTTACTTCATTATGCATCAGAGCAATTGGCATGTATGTGCTATGATTTTTTACTCAAACTAAATTGCAATGGGCGTATGATATTATTTTAATTTAGAAATGATGATACACTAAAGTGTATGAATCTTTCCAGCATTTTTGAAAATGTGGGTAACAATGAGATTGGCCTATTATTAGTAAGATTATAATTTTACATCCTTTATGCACAGGGATTATTACTGCAGCTTTTAATGCCTCAGGGAATATTGCAGTGCTCACTCAAATATTGTTTTTTAATATTTAATGTGTTAGATATTGTAAAATGCCTCTATATGTTCCAAACATAATTTGTGTGCTAATTTTATCAACACTTCGACCCACAGGACTCAAAGACATAATTACTTGTTCAATTACAACTCCACAGAAGGATTATTGTTCATGTTGGCATAAGTAGGCCTTGTAAGATAATATAATGGGCTGATGTCTGGTGCAGGTATTTTTTCTCAATCGTTAAAAAAGTGTTGAACTTATCAGAGTATTGTTTTTTTTACACAGGTAGCCTCAGAGTTATCAGCAATGCACGTTGCAGGAACTGTCTGTAATTCATTCATTTTTATAGTTGTATTCAAATACTTCCATGCTTTTCCATCACCTTTGCTGTCCCGGAATGCCCTCTTGTAATATAATCGTTTTGCTTCCCGAACACCTTGCAAAGCATGTTCCTATACATTTTGCAATTATGTTCCCGAAGTAAAGTTATATTACTAATGTATTTTGCATTTAGTTTTTTATTTATTCAACACAGAAGTGCTAGAGTTGCCCATGGTTTAATTGCATTCTTCCTTTTACTGGGGGTAAAAGCTTAGATTATTTTTTATACCTGCTTCATATGCCTTAATAAGTTTGTTGCATGCTTGATTCGCATCAGTTTCAACTTCAAAGGCTTCTAAGTTGATTATCAGGTGATCGGTTCACTGATTTTATTATTGTCAAAGACCGTAGCTGTATGCCTTGTTATAATTGCACTTTCAAACATTGACAGATGAAGAAAAACTTTAGAATGATCTGAAAAATCATCAAGTAGAGCTCCTGAATTGTTAAAGACATTGCTATCATTGCTAAATATTTTATCCAAAAGGGCATCTGAATCATTACAAATCCGGGTTGCCTTTGAGATGGTTGGGAAAAATCGATAAGAATTTAACATATTCTTTAACTTAAGTGTATATTTATCAGAGTAGTATTTCAAAAGGTTGTAACTGAAGTCTCTTGCTATGACACATGTACATTTGGTGCTTTCCAGTGAGTCATGTTTTTTCCCATATACTCCATGATTAAAGTGTGGTCCAGACTTGGAGGTCTATGCATTTCTCCGACTATGAATCTTTTTGCTGTTATACCCAACTTCATTTTAATTTCCAGAAAACATTCTTGTGCTTTAGATTATTCACAGGACAAGGTTTCTACACATTTTACCACCATGAAGCAAACAAAGGGTTACTTTTGGTTAGCATTGGTTAGGCTAGGATTTTTTAGTTTTAAAAATGCTTTTTAAATTTGGATAATTTTTTCAAAGACATTTTCGACTATTTTCTTCAAAAATAGGTAAGGCCAGGTTAGTTTTCGTTAGACTACGTTCTTTAAGTTGCAAAATTATGGTTAAAAATAAGGTATGAGAAACGCTTGTGGAGTTGGGCAGTCGTAACGACGCGACTATGATGTCATCGTTCAACTTACAAAGTAAGCACGAGCCACGAAAACGAGTGATTGCATCTTCCAAATCACGTTCATGAACATGGTATTCTGAAGGAAAAAATAATTGTTTAAAAAAAAACACCCTAAAGCACAAACTTACCAACCTTTATCTTCGTCATAAGGTTACTAATTAGTAGCAAGAGTAGGTATTAAGGTATGTATAGTGTTAAGCAAAGTATATGAGCATGTCCTTTAGGGAAACTAGACAATGGGGTGGGGAGGGAAGAAGTGGCATTGCCATCTCAGGGATATGCCAATAGTGACAGCCTAGGCAATAGAACCTCACAGTCAGCAAATAGGGATAGCAGTAGTTCAAGGGGGCATAGTGGTAGCTCGTCCAGAGATGAAAGAGCTACTCAGCATGAAAAAGCCAAAGATGGTTATGGAGCAATTGTTAAGTGTATGATGCTTAATGCTCAGAGTATTCGATCCAAATTTGATGAGTTCACGGGCTATGTTGCTCAGGAGGAACCATATTTTGTTTGCATTACTGAGGCATGGGTCAGTGAGGGGTATTTTGGGGATAACTTGCAAACTAATGGTTAATGGCATAAGCAAACTATGAGATCCAGGGATACAATATGTTTTCATGCAATATGAGTCCAGCAGTGAAAGGGGGTGATGTAATGCTCTATGTGAATAGCTTATTCAGTTCTCAAAAAGTAGCCGATGGGGTAAAACATGTGTCTGTGGAGTCCATTTGGCTTGATTTTGCTGTGGGAAAAGGCAACAGCAATAAACTGAGGATGGGAGCTTTGTACCGATCAGGAACCTGGCCACATTCTCAGCCACTGGAGCTCCATCAGGTGATTTGTGAGGAAATCAGTAGAAACTTTCGGAGGAAATGCCTTATTCTTGGTGACTTTAATCTAAAAGGATATCAAAATGTTGGTGTTGGCTCCCCATCACGTAAACTGTTTAGGAAATACCTTTAAGAGAACCTGTTCTTACACCAATTTGTAACGGAACCAACTAGGCCGGTCTCATTCTTGGACCTTGTCTTCTCAGATTTAAGTGACTTATTTCAAGACTTGACTGTAGGAGAAACTCTGGGAAGAAGTGACCATAACATAGTGAGATTCACAAGTAGAGGGCAGAACCAAGGATAATTTGGCAAAGGTTCCAAATTTTAACAGGGCAGACCTGGACTGCATGAGAAAGGCTTTAAGTGCCATAGAATGGGAAGAAGAATTATCCAATTTAAATGCCTGTGAAATGTGGGAAAAGTTCAAATCTTACTTGAGGAAAATTCAGATTAGACATGTCCCCCAAACGCAAAGGCGCAAAAGAAGGGTAGGAAAGCCAGCATGACTTACGCCAGATTTGATAAAAGCAATTAAGGCTAAGAACGATGCATTTAGAGTGTTTAAGGAAGCTTCAAATATGGTAAATCTAAGGTCGCATCAAAAAGCTAGAGACGCTGTGAAGCAGAAAACCAAAGCAGCAAAGAAAGCAAAAGAATTGGATTTGGCTAGGAACTGTAATGGGGACAGTAAAAAGTTCTTTAGTTTCTACAAGCTAAGTAAAGTTTCAAGCACAATTGGTCCACTGGAAGTAAACGGGACTATATTGAGTGAGGATGGTGAGATGGTTGAAGAGCTGAGCAAGCAGTTTAAATCAGTGTTTACATTAGAAGATGTGACTAATCTGCCAAACGTACACGACAGTTCAGTGACAGGTGATCGGATAAACGATGTTAATTTCATTGGTAGTGATGTTGTTTTCAATCACATCAGGAAAATAAAGCCAAACAAGGCAGCAGGACCTGATGGAATTTATGCTAGGGTATTGCGGGAAGCTGAATAGGAACTGGCAATTCCACTTAGTATAATATTTTTTAGATCAGTTTCACAAAATGAAATTCCAACCGATTGGAAAAGGGCAAATGTAGTTCCTATTTTCAAGAAAGGAGAAAGAGGGAAAGTTGAAAACCATAGGCCAGTAAGCCTCACATCCCTAGTCTGCAAGGTACTCGAATCAATTATCAAGGATATAATTGTTAGTTTTCTGGAAGGAAACAGATTGATTCAAGATACTCAACATTGGTTTATAAAAGGGCGATCGTGTCTCATAAATCTCTTGAACTTTTTGAATTTTGCTACATAAAAATTTGATCAGGGAAATCAGGTTGATGTAGCATATATTGACTTTAGTAAGGCCTTTGACAAGGTACTCCATAAACGGTTAAAGATGCAGCTTCAGAGCCATGGTATTGCAGGTAGCATCCTAAAATTGATAGAGTCGTAGCTTTCAGATATACAGCAGAGAGTGATGCTAAATGGTACAAAGTCATCATAGCAAGATGATCTTAGTGTAGTACCCCAGGGATCAGTATTGGGGCCACTATTGTTCATTATATTTGTAAATAACATTGAAAGTGGCCTAAGCAGTAAGGTTTTGATATTTGCGGATTATTTGAAGTTCTTTAGGGCAATAACAGGACACAATGAGCAGGTCTTGCTGCAGAAAGACTTAGACGAGCTTGTGAAGTGGTCCTAAAAATGGCAAATGAAATTTAAGTTTGATAAGTGCAAAATCATGCATGTAGGTAGGCAGCATATGAAGGCTCCATACTTGATGGGTGGCCAAGTACTATCTGTGACTCAGCACGAGAAGGACGTATGTGTTATTTTGAACACAAAATTGGGGGCATCAGAACAGACCAAAGAAGCCAGGAAGAAGGCACTAAGAATGCTTGGGGCAATAAATAGGGAAGTATTACACAAAAGTGAGGAAGTCATCAGGAAGCTTTACTGTGCATTTGTCAGGCCACATTTGGTCCAAGCTTGGTCCCCTAGTTATGACAAAGATTGTTGGCTGTTAGAGAGAGAGTACAAAAGAGGGCAATACAAATGGTTAATGGCATAAGCAAACTGGCATATGAGGACAGATCGAAGAAATTGAATATGTTTTCACTTAGATATAGAAGGCTGAGAGGAGATCTCGTCGAGGTCTTTAAATTTGTCCATGGTCAGGAACAGGGATATCTCAGGGAAATGTTTGAATTTAACAGAAATAATGCAATTAGAGTTCGTCAATTCAAAATTAAAGTTAATCACAGCAGGACAAGGTTAAGACAGTCTTTCTTCACCAACAGGGTAGTAGAACATTGGAACCAGCTGTCAGAAACCATTGTCAGTAGCAGCACACTGAACATCTTTAAAAACAGCATAGACCCTCATTATAAGAAAAGAGGGCTTGCTTTTCAGTATTCCAGGGAGGACTGATCGACGGATTTGGTGGGCAACTGGTTCAGTGTCCAGAGTGCAACCAAGAAGGGCCTTTGTGGCTCATAGTTGCACTGATCTTTTATGTCTTGATGTCTTTATGTATAATGACTTTGATTGCTTCAGGTATATATTATTACAAACATGCCTACCCAGTACCCAACCCCACAATGCTGATATTTCAGCATTCTTGTCCTGATTGCTACTTCTTCTTATTTGTTGTTCCTGGATGTACCTCTGTGGCTAGGGTTTCTCCCAGACTATTTTTCAGTTGAGGCAGGTGAATCCGAGTCATCACTGATGTTAGTGGGATGACCAGAGTGAACCGGACTTTTACTGGAAGCCCCCTTTGCTTTTTGCTTGGTATTTTGTTTCTAGATACTTCATGCCTCTGTCTGTGACAAGCTTTCGGATCAGCACCTACTCCTCCTGTGTCTGACAATACGTTTTGGTCTTCCATAGATTCCTTTGTGGCGGTCGACTCAACTACATCATTCCTGGTTTTCATCAGATCCGTCTGGGTTTCCTGGTTGGCCTTAGGCATCAGCTCTGTTGGTGTGGCTGTTGTTGTTAATTCCTCTGTCCCAGCAAAGGACTGATGTTTTCCATGAGATCTTTTTGTGATTACATCCTTATAGGAATTTGGCTGCGGATCAAGTCCAGACAGGATGTCTTCCTCAGACATGGCATCCCCAATCAAGATGCTGGGCATGTCTTTGTGTGTTTTTTACAAAGACATTTCCAACTTGGGTGAAGTATGTGGCTAATTTGCATTCACGTCTTAGTTGGGCACACATTGAACAATTGCCATCTTTTCCTGGATGAGAGATTCGTGAATAAACAAGCCTCTTTTCGAGAGATCTTTTGGTACCCTATTTCTGCATAGTGCTTCCCTTACTTTTTTGTTGCTAAATCTAATGATAATGCTTTCTATTTTCCAAGCCAGTGAATAGTGTTTATGCACCAAGTAGGAAACTGAATGTCAGTATGAAAGAAAGTGAGATGCATGACTTCCTCACGCGAATTTTGTCCAGGCCTGACTGATAATTTCCCCCTGAGGATGAGGCAGTCCTGAGGGGTGTAATTTTCAGAACTCTAAAAATTGCCGGTTCCGCTACACACCAATTTATGGAGACACGTAATTGCTACATGAAGTGCGAAAACCTCTTAAATCACCACGAGTAATCGAAAAACATGTGCCAAGTCGTCCATTTATGTGTTACAAAAACATCTGTGTTCCAGATATTTAAGATATTTCGAGGCTCGTCCTCAGGTCATTCATTCTGTGTTTCTTGTCAAAACATCAAATACATGGAATGAAATGATGTGAATACGATCAAACCAGCGCTTTAATGTCTGACTATCGCTTCATAACTTGTTCACATTTGCTCTGGTTATCACATGTCATGGTTATCTCAGGTATCCTTTCCATGTATAATTTAATCTGATATTTTCCGCCACGCATTCCTTCAACATTCCCCATTGATATCAGTTTCATCACATGTACATCACAGTATATTTAGGCCATGGAGTTCAAATAGCCGACGTCGCCAGGCGCAGAATCATTCAGTTACCGACATGCGTGATTCACCATAAAGATTGCGCGCTGTCATTCCGTGGATGTGCTCGTATTGGCGGCGATGGCTTGATGATAGTTCCTCATCGGAGACATGAAGGCAGACATGGTGACTGACTGGCCTTTTTCAATCTGCAGTTAACTCCATTGCACGGATTACAGCCCAGTGTATATTTGGGATTAGGGCGTGGTCGCCGCTACCGTTTGAATATTCTATGACACAGCTGATCTTCACAGGCACCGCACACAATCAGCTAAAGGTTCATATCAAATCGGAGAACATGTGATTCCTTCAATATACTAGCACATGTCACAAGACGAGAAAGTGTATGATATATAACAATGCATATTTAAAGGGACAGTACCTAAGCAAATTTATATGTATACTGTACACTAGGGCGTGTCATCGTCAGGCTGTTTGCATAACCCAGAAGTTGGGCTCCATTTTTTCATGCCCTGAAATGTATTTAATATGATTGTGAAGGAAAAGTCAAGAAACAATAATTTTGAATCTTCCTATATCCAAAAACAAACGTCATTTTTACTTTTATTACAATTTCGTGCTCAAACCGGATTAATCGGGCATATAATGTACGTATTGGAAGCAATTTATATATCATCGGAAGCTGGTTCAATTCTGCGTCGGTCTGTGTTTTCAGATTCAAAATCGACGGCGTAGTTTCTGAAAGAGAAGTATTTTAGTGTCCGCGTGTCTGAACATGACGGCCGCTCGGGGGCGTGGCGGCCCGGCCGGCCGCGCGGGGGCAACACAGGGCTGCCACGGCAAAACCCTTCTGAATTTAAATACCGTAATGAAGGGAACACTAATCCGGATATGAACGCTTCAGGAAGCTGACAGAAAACTGATGGATAGGGTATTATGGCTGTGATAGAAATTGATTCCCGGCACAAGCAAATCCACGTGGTTGGATCTCATGGGAAACCTCAGGGGGGGGCATTCCGGCCGAATATCAGCTGTTTGTGGTCTATCCCCTCTCTCTCCTCCTCCTTCCCTTCTTCCCCCACTCGATGATGAGTTTCCCCCACTTGATACTTTAAAAGACTACCTGCTCTTAAAGCCAATCAGAAATCGAGAAACCGTAGGAGGTGTTCCCCGTATTTCGTCACGTGCATGATGAGCTGACGTATGGGAAACCTCAACATTACCCAAGTCAGTTGATGTCTGAACAGGATTTATTCAGTAGACGTGTAGGAGGCAAACACAGGCAAGAAATGAACATTCCAGAAAATCATGCAGTGTGGAATGATGGTTATGACGACGATGTTGATTATGATAAGTGATGGCAATGATGATGATACCAGCAGATGCTCAGTCATGTAGCTGTCGGCAGCCCCTTTCTTCGGTGGCTGGCAGTCTGGTAGAAGAGCAGGTAGGCCGTATCCTGTAGACTGAGGAGTTTGGGTGTGTTGCTGGTTGCTGGGGTGATGCACTCATCGTCGAGCTTCCACCAAATGCCGTCGGTGGCATGTCGTGACATGCAGTAGTAGTGTCCGGCGTTGAGGTCACTACCCGAGTGCACCACCACTGCGTACAGTTCCAGACTAACTCTTTTGGTGTCTCCTGCAGGTTGGATCCAGATTAGCTCGTTGATGTCGACCGGTGTCATAATTTTCTGACAGCGTCCGGACTGGCGGTCGAAAGCGCTCCTGCCAATCGTCAGTATCAGATTGTTTGGAGGCTGGGTCAGTCGGAGCTGTCGCTGGCCGTCGCCGAGCTTACCGCAGGAGGAGCATCTGTACTGATTCCCATCACAGAGTCTCTCCGGGGCGAGGCAGTTCTCCAACAGTGCAGATACTTGCCTTGAGCAGCTGGGGAGATCAGATGTATCTGGCACGCTGAGGTGTAGCTCAGTGGCAGTCTCAAGCTGGCGGGTCACCTCGCTGCAGCCATTGCATGTGTGCACTGTCTCAGTCTCGATAGCAAAAATATTGTGCACCGAGTGCGTTATGCCGTGAGGAGTCGACCCTGAGGTATCAGCCGCACTACACGAGGCCGCTTTCTTCTCCTCTCGCAGGGAGTCAAGCAGATACCTGAGTAGCTCGGCACCGTCCTGCTGGTGGCCCTGCTGGAACCAGGGTGGCAGCGCTGCACGATGGAAGTGTTCGGGTCGATAGGAGGGTCTATCGTAGTGCATCAGGGAGGCGAATACTTGCTGCAATGCTGCCAGCTGAGGCTGTGCCGTTCCTGGTCGGGAGCTCAGCATTACAGCACGCACCTCCGAGGAGTTGTGGAGTGCCTGGAGTATTGCATTCATGTAGCACGTGTTGCCGATGTTCATCAGTCCTCTGAAGCCGGGGGACAGAGGCACGGAGGTAGTCGGAGACGTCAGCTCACATCTTCGAGGAGGAGATGGTGGCATCGGTTCCTCCAGCGCGAGCTCCTCATTGCTTCCACTCGGCTGTTGAAACGTTGGTGCTGACGTCGAGCTGGTGACGTTTGGTTGTCTCGGCTCCTCGGATTCTCGTGGGGTGCCGCTCGATGTCGCAGCAGCATCTCGTCCTGCGGCCAGTCTTATTGCCGTCGCGTTGCCGCGCACCACCGCCACCGAGATGCGCTGCATCAGCCACTCCGTGTCCCGGCTGTCGCCGGTCTCACGGCTGATACGTCGTCCTAGTTCCTTCAGGAAGCTGAGGCTGGAATGGCCGATCGCACCAGAAGTTTCAACGGCGACTGGCTGAAACTGATGCAGGCGGCCGATGTCAGCGTAGCGCCTCCGTTTGCGGCCCTCAGCTGCGGTTGCGGCGGAGCATGCATGTGCCGCACTAGCGGCGACGGCAGAGCTGCTGTACGTGTCCACACAAGTTGCGTCCCAGACAAGACACTTGCCTTCCGAGTAGGGAAACATGGTGACACCATCAGGTCGTCTGCCGTCGCCGCGGTCCATGCCAGCTGGCTCCAGCACCGACGGCATTCCGGCACTCGTGAGCGCACGTTTAATTACGTCGTTGAGTGCTGCGTGGCGAGGAAACCGTCCGGCGCTCAGCTGACAGGACAGAGTGTGCAGTCCGCGCTCATCGATGTTGGCCCCGCAGCGACAGCGGTGTGGCGTGCACACTGGGGCACCTACTCGGAGTGCGACGGCGGTGCGAAGCGTTTCGCGGTCCAGCAGCATACCCACGCTTGGAGCAGGGTAAGCATTGAGCCACGCACCGGAGTTGGGCTGTGATGCGGCGCGGAGTCGGGCCTTGTCTGTTTCGCTCTTGCTATTCTCCAGTAGCTGGTCAGCTATCGTTTCTGCTACGGCGTGGTCCCAAGACGACTGACGGTTTCGTTTCTCTGTTTCAGGTGCAGGCTTGCCTGTCTGTGACTCCCACTCAGTGATAAGAGCTTCAGTCGTGAGTTTGACACCTGCAGCAGCAGGTGGACTGATGGCGGAGATCACTGGTGCTGAGGCTATGATGGATGACAGGTACGCAGGCAGCGCGAGATCCGATGTCATCCGCACGCCCAGTCCTCCCAGTCGCACGGGTAGTGTGCACTGTCTCCATGAAGCTTCCTCCATCTGAACGTTGGTGATGTCGGCTACACCCTGACGCACGGCTTCGTCGATTTTGGTGAGAAGGTCTGGATGTTTGTAGGCGGGTGAGCTGCGTAGGAGATAGAGGAGCCTCGGAGCTGCCAAGTAGTTTTTCAGAAGGAAAAATCCCTGGTGAGCTTCTTCCAGATAGCGCAGTCGCTCAATCAACTTCTCCACCATGACCTGGCCGCTATACAGTTGGTTTATGAGCTGGGGCGCAGTGATCGGAGCCCCCAGAAGTTGCAGATCCTCGGTTTTGACTTCCCGGATGTCGGGTAGGAGGGACCGCAACTGCTGAAGGGCAGCGTCGCCCCAGCAGGATGTGTCGGAGCCGAGAAGCACGACCTCGCATTTGGATGCGTTTATGGTGAGGCCTGCTCTGGAAAGTTCCTCCCTCACCCTGCGGACACTTGCCACGACGTCTTCCACCGCACCTCCGATGGTGCCATCATCGAGGTACCATACGTTTATGGTACTTTCCGAAGCTTTCACGGCGCGATCAACTGCCAGTGAGAACAGGAGTGAACTCAAAGGATCGCCTTGCTGGGTTCCGGTTTTCGACATGATCTCCCTCTCCCCGACGTACAGTGGAGTGGGACCACTATAACCTTGCCAGACTAGAGGGTAGATCTCTGGTGTGCGAGTCCGTGCGGCGTCCAACATGACGTCCCTTCGCACAGAATTAAACGCGTTTGAGACGTCCAGCTTAACCAGAACCTGATGGTCGTCGGAAGCCACTGCCTGGTCGGCGAATGCCCTCACGGTATGCACTGCCGCCTCGCAGCCGCTCCTCGTCGCCACCCCCAGTTGTGCCGGTCGTAGTTCAGGGCCGATGTGGGCCGAGGCACTGGCTGCAGCCACTTTGGCAGCGGTCCTACGAAACACGCTTCCTACCGCGATTGGGCGAACACCACCATCCTTCTTTTTCAGTGCGATCAGGGAGGCGCCAAAGAAGGCGTTCACAGCACAGTTAGGGATGCATCCCTTGAGCGCCAGGTTGGTGAGGGCCGTCAGCGCCGTGAGGAGGCGTGCTCCAGCCTCCGCAGTGTGCTTGCCTAGCAGTGATCTTAGATGGCCAGGTCGGATGCCGTCCAGTCCTGCAGAAGAGCTCGGTGGGAAGGAATTTATGGCTCGTTTCACGTCTGCCTCAGTGGCAACTAGTGGGGGCACTCTTTCCTCGGGAGGATGAATTTCTTGCAGGTCCGCAGGTGCATCTGGGTGTTTGCTTCTGAGTCTCTCCACCACTTCGTCGGTTGGAGGCGCGAGCGTGTCGTCGGATGTCAGTATCCTTAGTGCACCTCTGACATCGCCGTCGGCCAGTTTCGAGGAGACGCGCCGTGACATTGCTGTCATCTCATCTTCGACGCGTCGGCGGCGGCCCGGGCGCTTGCCTTGATGGTTAGCAGCGCTCGTCGTTGCGTTGAACTGTCCACTAGTGCCTGTGGCTAGGTTCCGGCGGACTTGTGTAGCCAAGGAGACCCTAGTGCTCTCTTTCGGCCGCTCCCCGATCTGTAGCGCTGAGAAAGCAAACACCATGAGGTCGCGCCAAGCTGTTCTTGTGCGGTCGCTGACGGCGGCATTGATTAGCCTGGCGAGCTCCCCCGCCACTGCGATTCGTGCTCCTTTCGGGATTTTTGGGAGAACTCGCACATTCGCCTTTAACTTCGCTATCTCCTCCGAAAGGTCACCGTTTGAAGTGGATTCTTCATGACTCCTCCAGGTTGGGCACTGGTCGCCGAATCGGCAGGAGGTGCATCGGTGTCCACGCCTGACACAGCTGCATCCGACGCAAGGGTTAACTATGCACCTGCAGCATCGGGTTGTTTGCGTCGGTGGTGCATAAATTTCGGGGGCGTGCTCATGGTTTACGTTGTCCGATTTCCAGAAAGTAGTCCATTTCTACCAGATCATTACGTGTCCCTTCCTATGCCAGTGTTGGAAGCGCAGATATTGCTGCGGTATTTCTGCTTGATGTCACTTGCATGCCATGCACTGGCTGCTGTGAAGCTGCCGACTTCAATTGTGACCACCGTACCGGAGTGCGGCATCGGGTGACCCGAATCTCGTGAGCAGCTGGGCACTTGCGGGCAGTGTGACATAATCACACAGACAACCGAGAAGCGAAGAGGGATGCGGCAAAGTGTTCCGAGGCCAGATTCTTGGTTACTGGGACTCCGACTTGCGCCGTGAAGTAGGTCACGCCAGCAGCAAATACAAAATGTACCGTCAATGAATACAACTACTACTAAGGTGATAGAGCTTGAGCTACCGTTTTTAACAGCTTGGATCGGGTTCCAAGGGGGACACATGGCTTTAAAAACCCGCACGACATTTTACGCAACAATTTATACGTATTATAACACAATGTTTAGATATTCGTAGTTTGCACCAGCAGGTCCAAAGTCCTCTCACGGCCGACCTCACGCGGGTCAATAAAAATCAAGCGATGTTCTGTTTTCGTGAAGGCTGGAAAATCTGGCCCATTTATGGGAAGCTTCGAAAATTATGCAAATTCAAGGCCAAAACATACCACTCTACTGGCCGAATTCCTGGACAAAAATATTGTTATTACTCGGTCTGAAACCTAGGCTCTCAGACAATATATAATTTAGCCTTCTAGCACCTTGGAACTAAAAGATTATGACCACTAATGTAGAGCTCGCAAAACACGTCCGACCACTCCAAACTCACATGTTTTACCAACAAACAAGGACGTAATTAACCACATCAGGTGTCTGATGTCGACGACATCAAAACAGAGCAGTGGGTCCAATCGGACATTTTTTTTGCAGCTGGGTTAACTTTGTGAACCAAACAGCCGACGAAGTTGCCAGGATCTGGAGCAAAGAAGGGATCCCCATTTATCTCAAGACCAGATTCGAAGGCGCATCAAAACCTGCTTTGAAAGGTTCAAGGTTATTTATAGACTGCCCATGAACAAGCGAGAGAACCTGCCATCGCACCACAAGCTTTTCTTGGATACACTGTGCGACATTGCGCGGTGCAAGTGCTCAGATATTGAAGACTGTGACTGTCCCCGAGACATGAAAGTTCCCGAACAAGAGCGTGCATTTCTCGTGGATCAACGGGGACCTCGGAAACGTACCATTGGAGATGTTGATTGGTGTGAAACCAAGAGAAGGCAAACCAACGAGATGAGGAAGGAGAGGCTGAAACAACAGACGACGCTGGTCAAGAGCAAACGTTCCTCCCCGCCGCCGATTTCCTCTTCTGACTCCTCCTCCTCAAACTCTTCGGAATCGGAAAGTGACGATGAAGAAGAGACTGCAATCATCTGCGACCGCAACACTTCCGTCTTGTACCAGGCTGCCCTAGCTGCAGACAGGTACGGTGTGTCAAACAGAGCTGCGGCAGCCATCATCAACGGGTTTCAGGTGGATATTAAACGTGTCACCGATGAAGATACTTCTCTGGTCGTCGATCCCAAAAAGTTATGGCGTGCCAGGAATATGGTTCGAAAAGAGACGGCAGTCAGCAGAATGAAGCTCTTTGATGATGAGAAATTGACAGCGATCTATTTCGATGGCCGAAAAGACAAGACGTGTGGGGAACGTGCCTGCAAACCAACGATAGAGGAACACGTCACAGTGCTGGCCGAACCCGGATCTCAGTACCTACAACATTTTACACCGCAGTCGGGCTGCTCGGCGGACTTATCTGTGGAGCTTGACGGTATTTGTCAAGAGTACGATGCTGAGATCAAAGTGGTGAGGTGCGATGGCACCAATGTAAACACAGGGCGACACGCGGGCGTCATACGGCGACTCGAGCTGCAATGGGACAGACCAGTGCATTGGTTCATCTGTCAACTGTACGCGAATGAGCTGATACTGAGGCAGGTGTTTACCACAACTGATGGTGTAACTGCTGGACCAAAGGCATTCACTGGACCGATTGGAAAGGCAGCTGCAGGCGATGTTCCGTCTGCACCAGTGACCGAGTACCGCGTAGTACCGGGACAAGTGCAGGAGATACCACCGCAGGTGGTCGACGAGCTCAGCACCGACCAACAGCTCCTGTACCATCTGTCGATGGCAGTGCAAACCGGCACAGTGTCTCCCGACATTGCAGCTAGAACGCCTGGGCCGCTGAACAACGCAAGGTACGGAAAAAAGTCATCATTCATCACTGTCCCATAGGTCTCCAGATTACCACGAGGGCTAAATTCCATATTTCTAAGAACTGCATTATATTAATCATTGTCTGGTCGTATGTTATAGATGTAGTATCTTGTGTTCACAGGTGGCTGACGCTGGCGTCACGGGTTCTCCGCCTCTACATAGCATCGCCGAAACCGTCACACAACATGGTGAACTTGGTAGGCTACATCGTGAATCACTATGTCCCAATGTGGTTCCACATCAGGAAACACTTCACCGCAACAGAGGGGCCAGGTAATGTTCTCCGCAGCCTGGAGCTGCTGAAGGAACTGCCGGGTCACATACAAGAAATGATCCGCCCTGTGGTCAGCAGGAACAGCTACTGGGCCCATCCGGAAGCTGTCTTGTTGGCCATGTGTGCGGATCAGAGCTCCGAAATTCGGTCGAAGGCTGTTTCCGTAATAATGGCGTGCCGACAGCGCCATCGCCGGGACCGTGGAACGACAGAAGTGAGGCCATTCAAAGTTCCTGTCATAAACTTCCAAGCTGAGAACATCAGTGAGATGTGTAACCTGGAAGACGGCAATGTGACCGAGCCACCCCTCACCATACACCTAACTGATAAGAAGCTACAGGAGCTGACAATAAAGCCCCTCACTCTTCCGCCGTATCCTGTACATACTCAGGCAGTAGAGTTCATCGTGCAGGAGGTGACCAAGGCTTCAGTAAGCGTCGTTGGTGAGGAAGCCAGACACCGATACATCTGCTCCAGGTTGCAGCATCGGAAAGCCCTGCCGAGCTTTGAGTACAAAAAAACAATTTTCGTGGTGATACGGGAAAGATGGCATTAAATGAATGACGGTATGAAAAAAGCAGCAAGATCTGCCCATCTGTGATAAATATGTGTCATGTTAAAACAACCGATTACGTGTCCGTTACTTTGTTGACCACCCCTTTGAAGGTGCCGCCACACCCATTCGGCCCGGACTCCCCGCGCGGAGGGAGGGATTAGGACGGCGCCGCCCGCCGAGGGTGACTCGTTTGGGATTTTACGCAATAACTCCGGAACTTACCAACCGATTTCCATGAAATGAAAACCAGTTGACTAGGAATCACTTGTGTTGTCGTTTTACAATTTTTTTAAAGAGGTTACAAGAGACAAGAGCAGACTTAAGCGAGCTAGAAGTGGATTGTTTTGAATTTGTGGTCAAATTGTTTACATTTTATGCGATAGGAAGATTCAAAATTATTTTTTGAACATTTTTTTTTTGTATTCTTCATTAGAACGGTCCTGGGCATGAAAATAGCGGGGCCCAACCTCTGGGTTTTTCTGACGACACGCCCTACTGTACACGTTGAATTGCACAGCAACTTACCATTGTCAGGGCAATTCCTAGCCAGCATCAAATATTCCCTGGAAAATGTTTTTGGAAAACCAAAAACATAAACCAAAAGCAACAAAAACAGTGTACAAGGAAGCTGGCTTCAGCAACGCCTCCCCCTCGCCCTGCATGCATAACACAGAGTTGCGTCCAGGTGCACATGATAACTATCCCAATGAAAGTCAGCCATTCATGTGCCATTTGGAAACATGTACACCACATCACACCGGAATCAACCATCATGCTTGAAGATAGCGAGGGCATGGTGTAGCCTTGTGCTTTCCAATCACTGTACCTTCCAACGCCCTCTGAATATTGGCATCCCTACGCACGAAGCTATTGTGGTAGCGGGCCTGCACTGCACTCCTCAGAGCGTCTGATTTGTGAACGGCAGGTCCGTTCCAACGGTCCAACGGATCATAAGTTGCAATCCTCCTGTGGGCTGCAAATGGGCTGGAGGGGCAGCATTTAAGCAAATTGGGGATTGCAAGACGGCTAGATGGATGGCATTTCAGGACAATTAAGTAGAGTTTCAGCTAAACAGGTCTAGAATTCAGAGCCATTGCCATTTCCATGGAATATTGCATCTGTGAATGATTAATCACTCACCTTGTAGGATATGTGCCAACACTGACAGCACCCCTCGACACCCTTCTCACAAAGTTATCGTTTTACACTGGTCACGAGTCTCCGAGAATAACACGAGAACTTTGTAATACAATTTTATGTTCTTCGAGCTCATGGTGCATACTTATGTCTATTAGCGGAAGTGTCCGATAATCATAGCAATGTTGGATATGGTTCTCGATGTTACAGAATTGGTGCGAGAGCCAGGAAAGGTATCCATACTGGTTCTCACAGTTTTCAACCACGCGTCTCCTGCAGTGCAATTCGACGCCATCTTCCTTTTTCGACCGCCTGATGGAATAGCCGTGCATGGTGAGTATCAGTCCATTTATCTAGTATTTATAAATTACCAGTATATAGAGAGAGGATGTCAGTCAAATGAAAAAAAATGTAGTGGACGTCTTCTTTAGTGTTGCAATTTTACCAAGCTGAAAGTACCACCAAGTGGGAAATGTGCATGGCTGGGATGGTTGCGCCACTACCACACATTTAGTAACCTAGATCCATGGAGAACAAATTTGATGATATACAAGTTTTTTCTAGCTGCCACTGGCATCCAATGGGCAGTGATGTGCATCTCTGAAGTATGACTTAAGAAGGGTACAAAAGAATTCTTTGAAATTAATAATTAGGGGAAGAGGGCGGGGGGGGGGGTATCTGAACACGTTCCGTTTCCCGAACACTTACCTTTGGACGTCTTCCGCGTCATGTTCGGAGGGTAAATAACAACCAGATGGCCGTATTCATGAACGATGAACTATATTTTTATACTGAAATACAAAGGTCTGACTGCATAGTTCTACAGATTCTTTGTGTACGGAGCTAACGAAGTCCGCAGGTGCATTTTAGGCTTCACAGAGCCGTCAGCTTGAGAAAATCAAAAGGAAGTAACCTACAATATTTCGTGTGCGATTACACCAGTATTTTTTTAGTAGCTACTAATATCTTGCACCAGAACACCTACAGTGAAGTAATCCTGCACAACCACATTTTCGTGATCGGAATACGGCACACCACTACAAAATAATTATTTGTTTTATAGTTGCTCTTTGCAAGTGGTTAGAGGATTTTCATTGAAAGGAGCTGTTTGAATATGGATAGCTTGTTCATTTTCGTGTTCGGTAAACACAGTACAATTGCTGGTTCTGCTATGCAGAAGCAGCAGTAGAGCTATTTGTTGCATGATGTCTTAAGTGTTCGGACCCCCCCACCCCTGTTCCCCTACACTATGTTTGCATCTAGTCGATGCTACAGGGAGGGTGGGGGTTCAGCAATTTATGAATGCAAAAGCTATGTAACAAAAAGTATGAATATCATAGAAAGCAACCTCATTGAAGCCTCATTTGTGGAAGTAAACCTTGGAATTGAAAACAATAAGAAATCTGTAATAGTATGTCAGATATACCATTCCCCATGTTTCTCCCATTGTGATTTCCAAAACATGTTGGATAGGTTACTAGACAGCATAGAAAGCAAAGGAAAACTTACAATCATAACAGGAGGTTTCAACTATAACTGACTAAATATTAGAAATGATAGAAATAGCAGAGCCTTTCTAAACTTGCTCACCTAATATAGATTTTGGCCCACTATAACAAAAGCCACTCATGCACATAGTGCTGGAATATCATTGCTAGACAATATATTTATAAATGATCTCACCTTTATCTGCTCTTCTGGATATTGCTAGAGGACTTATCTGATCATCTTCCCATTTGTGTGACTTTAACTTTTGATGAAAATCAAAGCTCAACAAAAGCTAATAGAACAGTATTTGATTATAATCAAGTGACAAAATCGAATGATTATTTGGTATTGGCACTGCAAAATTTTCACAACAACACTGATGCAAACATTGCATGTTCTCAACTGAATAAAGTATACATAGATGGTATGAAGCGTTGGACTAAAACACTTGCATACAGCAGAAAGAGAGCCCCTATGAAACCATGGATAACTGCAGGAATATTATGTTCCATAGATATAAAATTGTACAACAAGTACATACAAAATCAAACCATACAATATGAACATGAGTATAAACGATATAGAAACAGTTTATTTAGTATTTTGAGACATGGAAAAATATGTATTATCAAACAGCACTCTATCACAATCAGTAGGATGGACTTGGAGAATCCTAAATGAACTGACAAATAAGAAAACAAAAACTAGATCCAAACTTCCTGATGCATTAGTAGATGAAGATAAAGTTCATAAAGTGCTAAGGCTTAATGAGGGCTACAGGGGCCATCTAGGTTAAGCCAAACTAGAAGAGATATTATAAATGTACAAACTCACACCCCAATCAACTCAGTATCTCAAGAGTTCCAAGGGAACTATATATCCCAGCATATCTAGCACAATTCACCTGATATTGCATAACACACCCCTGAACAATTCCAAACTCCTCCAATCATGCACAATTGTGTTACCATAGCCAAACTCATCAGTATCACATACCCGGAGGTCGGTGCTGAATCCACTGCTAGGTACACCCTATATAGTATAATATAATACTATAAGTATTATAATACTAGAAGCCTATGGTAGCACAATGGGGTGTGATTGGAGGATTTGGGAATTGTTGAGTGTGTTATGCTATATCAGGTGAATGGTCCTAGATAGGCTGGGATATATAGTTCCCTAGGAATTGGAGACAATGGATTGATTTGAGTGTGAGCTGGTACTTATCTAGTATCTTTTCTAGAGAGGCTTAACCCAGATGGCCCCTGTGGCTCTTATTAAGCCTTAACACTTTATGACTTTATGACTTTATAGCCTCGTAGCATTGCCTGCTGAACATTCACGAACAAATTTGATTTCAGCCAATCTTTTAGATGCCTTAGCACACCTAACCTTATTTTTAGCTATTCTATATGATTCTAGATTTGCCTCAGAGTTAAAATATTTTAGTTTCTTAAATGCCTGCTTCTTTGACTCCAGTAGGTGTTTAATTCCTTGGTCAGCCATGAAGGGTGCTTAATCTTGTTTAATATAATTTGCCTATTGGGAATTAACCTATCTTGACCTTGGAACAGTTTGTCTTTTATCATTTTCCACAATTCATAGGCATCTAAGCCCCTCAATAACTCTTCCCAGTGAATTTCATTGAGGTAGTTCCTGAACTCATTGTAATTTCCCTTAGCAAAAGTTGGAATAAATGCTTTAGAGCAATGAAGATTCAAGATGGCAATGAATATGAAGGTAATTGTGTACCTAATGCATTTAATAATTTCTTTGTCTCTATTGGATAAAGACTAGAACAAAAAGTAGCATCTACAGAATATTATCCAACTGAATACATAGCTGAACCTACCTATGCAAAGTTTTCTGATATTAGTACCAATGAAGCTCAAGTAGAATCAATTATTAAGAAATTGATATATGTTGGATGTGGCACAAATGGAACCGACTCCAACATTTTGATGCTGGAGGAACATGAACCTGAACTGATGAAAGGAACATGAATTGATTACCAATCATCATTCATTGAATCATTGAAACAGATTACCCATCTATTTAATCTTTGTCTGCATAGTGGAATATTTTCTGATGATTTTAAGAAAGCATTGCCCCGCCCCACTGTTTGGTTCATCCATCCAATAATAATAACTTTTAACAACTTTGGATCATTTGGAGTGAGACCTCCAATTCGTTTGGCCCCGCCCATTGCCTCCATGCATTTCCCCATGTCTTTCAGAAATGAGCATACCTGGTGCAATTCCTGTCCCCTTCCCCGCCCGACATGCTTAGCCTGGTAATTGTCAGTTTTAAAAATAAAATGTTTGCACGCACAATGCAGCCAATATTGTTTTTCGTAGGTGGGGGTGCCAGAGGAATATTTACCTTTTCCCCTGGACTGCCCCCTTCTTTCTGTCAAGATGCCGTCTACCTAGGTGTACATGAAACCTTTGCATAGTATATTTTTTTGGAGAACATGTCCTACAACTGCCGGGATGCCCCTATGTAAACTGCAGGGGGACCCACCGAATCCCATTCTGCTATCTTAACACTCGCACGTCCGGCGGTCCGCGCCAACTTCGCATGTCCGGGGGGGGGGGCAGATGTCTGCCCCCCCTAAGATCTCCAGAACTATGCTAGGTAGCGACAAACGGAAAACGGTGTTGGATAGCTGGTGACAAGCTCTATCCAAAGTATTTCGGTCATTTTCTCGCTCAGATCAATATTTAGGTCACTGGGTCATCATATGTCAAATTCGACCAGATCGGGTGGGACCCTCAGATATTGGCACATATCTCAGGACCTGTAACAGATAGAAACAAACTGCAAATGCTATTCGACAGCCCTTG
Source organism: Ashinkailepas kermadecensis (assembly GCA_034440615.1). Taxonomy (NCBI): domain Eukaryota; kingdom Metazoa; phylum Arthropoda; class Thecostraca; family Neolepadidae; genus Ashinkailepas; species Ashinkailepas kermadecensis. The sequence goes on from JAOTOM010003515.1 coordinate 53,687, forward strand.
AAATGTGCTATCGACATACGCTGTGTAAATTAAGGTCAAGTCAACAGATGGGTCACCGAAACTATGACCTCAGGTCAAGGTCATGGGGTAGACTAGGGTGGTCATGTAATATATCAATCGACACGTCTTGGCGATACAAGCACAATGATGGTAATTTCAGCCTTCTAGCTCAATGCAGTGCGATATAATGCGCAGAAATGTGCTAGTGATTCCAGGTGACCTCAGCTGACCTTGGTGAGGTCACTGAGCAAAAATGTCAGCGGTGACATTGAGAATAGCTTTGAACTACACGCCATAACCGTTGGAGGTCATTTCGAGAGCAAATATGTAACCAGGAAACATTTGTATATTTTACCATAGGCCTATAATGGGGAAGCCATGGCCGCGACCTGACCTCAGGTCAATGCTACAAAAAACCGTGATATACATATCATAGTCCTTGATAAGGTCATGACGTGATGTAAGTTTGAAATCAATCGCCCAATTATTGTGGGAGTGATGCCACTTAGAACTCCGAGGGATGTTGGGTCACTTCGCATGACCTGGTGACCTGACTTGAGATGACCCAGGGTCAAAAATTTCTGAGGATATGCGGAAAAGACCAATGAGCAGCCATGCGAGGTTTGGCCTTGCTAACCCGATTAGTAGATTAGTTGATTAGCGGGAAAGTATGAAAAACCGCAGGGGGGGGGGGCAGATATCTTCCACCCCCTCCCCCTGGACGTGCGCGGGTTAAGCCTGTATCAAGCAGATGAAACAGATATGGCGTGGGAATACAGCAGTCCAATATGTCTTTGTCCATAGGTGTAGGTTTCTGAAAACTATTTCGAGGGCACAATACATGAAGTCAATGGGCGAGCCCGAAAGGATGGGGGGGGGGGGGGGGGGGGCATGCCACATTAGATTCCACGTTGGAATTTGAAATAATTGGGAGGGCAAAGCCAACATTGGGGGCGAGGGAGCAAGTTCCCCAGCAAAAGCATACAAAGCTACACCTTGTCGATGAAGCTTAAACTCTTCTGCTGGCTTATGTAGGAAAGGAAGCAAATTTTGGATATGCTGATAAATTACGACGCTTGGACATTCTGTCGCGGCAGGGGTAGAAGTTTCCCAAAATGATTTGGGGGTTTTCATGCCATTCTTTCCAGCCAACGCCACGACTATCAAACCAACGCCCATAACTATGCGCGTTGGCATGGCACATCCAGCAAACGCCTTAATGCGTTGGCCGTAAGAATGGATGGGAATGGAGGTCTAGCATGGGGCCATATAGGTCCCATGCTATACTACAGTAGCATTCGGGAAGGGGAGTGCCTCACAAAAGTATAGAAAGTTCCACCTCTGTGTCGCGGTGTACCGTTATGCTACAATAACCAACAGCGAAGAACACTGGTGACAGGACGTACAATTGCAAAACATCTCATAAATTAACTTGGGGCATTGGAGGTTTTGGACATTCTATCGTATATGACATTCTGCAATCTGCGCCTTGAACATTCTGTCACATCCGAGTGCCCTTGGCTGCTGGACATTCTACCGCTTGGACATTTTGACCCTGTGCCGGGCCCAAGGCCTAGATTGGCCGTGGCGATCAAAACCTCTGGGCATGATCGTTGCCACCTAGTATCTTGATAGCATTGATAGTCGCCGTCAATCGTCCAGAATTCGACGACGTTGCGCCGGCCTTTTCCCCTTTCCCTTCCCGCGGTTCTGTGCCAATAGTCGTGGTAACGAGTGTAGCTTTGTACACTTTTTGGGAGGGCACTTGCCCCCCCGTCCATGTTGGTTGTGCCCCCCCCCCCCATATTGGCTGTGCTTCCGCCACAATAATTTCAACTTTTAACATGGAACCCAATGTGTTATGCCCCCAATCAATTTAAGACCCTCCCATATTGATTTGGGGCCTTCATGTATTGTGCCCCCCCCATAATTTTCAGGATACTGCGCCCATGGTCGTGGTGCTGCGTGCAAGGCCACATAGCATTACTTTTCTGTTGATGGGTGTGCTACTTGTATTGATAGTTCCTGTTATCTAAGAGGCTTTCAAGCATTGGGATTTTGAGACACTGGAAAACTTAATTCCAATGGAGGTTCCTATCGTCATTCCATCGGTTTTGTTTTTAGGACACCTTTAATTCGAAATTTGGGATACTAGGTGTGGGGGGGGGGGACGGAGGGTTTTATAATCATAGGTGTAGGCTTTATATAATTATTGTGTTGCCAACATGTGATTCAACCACATTGCGTTCACGTAAGTATTGGCATACACTGAATGCTGAAGTGTGAAAATTATTGGTGTTGCATTGGCAGAACCAAATCGATAACCATTCCCACCAATGAGGAAGGCCTGTTGTACTTTGGTATATTGAGCTACATTTTGATTTGTCTTTGTAACAAGAGTTTGGTGCCCTTTCCAAATTCAGGAAGTGAATACCAGTATAGGGTGACCATGAGAGGGATATTTTAGTTTTACAGTAAGTAAGGCGTGGTTGTCTGGGCTCATCCGCTGAAACAGCAGGGAAGTGAGTTTGCACTGTTAAAAGTGATTAAATCTGTTCAGTGATTGTTTTCTGTGCATGACTTAATTCGGCCAAAAATAGCCCATTTTTTTGGCAAATTTTGTTCCTTGGCCTGACCTGAGATAAAATCTTTGGTTGGCCTCGAAAGTCCACATATCAAGTTTATGTATTAGTTTATTTATGCATTGGCTTCCAAATTGGTCTTAGCACAATTATGCCAAAATAGTGAAATTGGGAAAATTTTACATTTTAAAGTTATTTGTGCAGATGTAAATTCAGCAATATGAACCGAACTTATCAAAGGATACCGAAAGGAAAACCTTGGAACAGGATGGAGTATGAACCGAACTTATCAAGGGATACCGACAGGAAAACCTTGGAACTAAAAAACCTAAACTAGCCTAATCTAACCAAACCTAACCCATTTGTTTGCTTTATGGAGGGAAATATGTGTAAAAACTTGTCGTGTTACCACCTTCAAACACAATAATACCAACTTAACATGGTACGAGTCGTCAGAAATTCCTTACAAAAGCTCCTGATTTCTTATCGGAAAATATCCATATCCATATCGGTACAGTCAGAATATCCAAGCGTCATAATGTCCAGACATCAGAATGTCGAACAGGCAAGAAGATTCGGGTGTGACAGAATGTCCAAGGCGTAGAATGTCCAATGCAACATAATAATTTCTTCAATAATTTCAACAATTTCCCATGGTAACGCGCACTGGAAGGGTTGGGGGCGAAATCCGCCCACCCCTCCAGTTTTTCGTATATAACTGCAGATTTTACCGGTGGATATACGCGATTGTCTGAGTACCTGCTTAGAATTGACCGGCGCGTCGTTTAAAGTAAGAACAATCGAAATCGGCCGAAATTTTTTTTCAAGTTAGGGGTCGTTAAAGTTAAACAAAATTCCTAGCGCCAGACCACAAAAATCGCCGCTGATGCGCTTCCCATATATTCGCAAAATGGAAGTGTTCTTGGAAACACTAGCGACTTGTTTGATGTATATTGATATGCTATATAGTTTCAAGGTCATGTTAGGTCACCGAGGTCAAGTCAGGTCAAGTTCATGACAGGTTAATGAAACCAAACTTGATCAACTGGAATGTTGTCATAAATGCACTACTGTTTGTTATTTGTACCGTTTGTCATTGAGTTCCCATACTTTATTCATGTACTTCACTCCTTTCTTCACGAAGCCGATTGCGCCGAACTGCCCTACGGAGCAGTCGGGCGGGCGGCCCGGTTCCGGTAACTGGAACAGGTAACTGACCTGATAAAGTGCTGCTATGTAGGTGACCTGAGGTCAAATGTTGGGTCTAGCATCTGCATTGCATCATTAGCAATGTCGAAAACATCATTGATGCCCATTTTGGAACATTTAAACACGATCACAGCGATCCATAACAATGACAAGCCAAGCCACGCAAATGAAGAAAATTTTGACAAATGTGACCTCATTTGACCTTGAAGATATTGACCTAAGGTCATCAAATTTGCGCACAATAGAGTTCACTACCGTACCCATCGACCCTGCGAATTTCGTTCCTCCAGCTTTAATAGGAGCCGAGATCTTAGGGGGGGGGGGCGGAATCCACGCCCCCTCCAGTGCGCGTAATTTTCAGAAGCGCTGCAGGGCGCGTGTTAAAATCATGGGAAATTAAATAAATGAGCAACACGTGTTCAAACCATATGCAGTGAACCCCAATACAATTTGGGCCCGCCCATTGCCTTCATTTATTGTGCCCCATAATAATTTTCAGAAATTAATTCACGTAAGCACGAGCATATACATGCATTCATATATATATGTGTGTGTTTGTATGTGTATGTGTATGTGTCATGCACATACACATACACATACACGTACACGTACGTACACGCACACGCACACGCACGCGCACGCGTGTGTCCGTGTGTGTCTGTGTGTGCGTGCGTGCGTGCGTGCGTGCGTGCGTGCGTGCGTGTGTGCGTGTGTGTGTGTGTGTGTACACCTACAACAGAACATTTACTCTTTGTACCTCTTGAGGTTTGCAGCCTGTCATATTTAACCCTCGCCAGTATTCGGCATTTTACCACCTTCGGTCGTATAGGGCGGGGCGGAGGGGGGTTTGGTACGACCCCCCTGGCGATTCGAAACCGTGCATGCTACGAAAAGGAACCAAAGACCAAAATTACAGATCTGGCCGAGATCTCGCGATTGGAATTCAGTATGACCCTCTAAGGTCAATGGTTGACCTTTCAGGTCAGGTCAAAGGTCTAAAATTGATTTGTTTTGTATTTTCCTAAGAAAATCGTCAGTTATATCGAAACTACTGTCTAAATGTGCACGAAATGGCAGGAAATATGTTTATTGGGACCTTGCGAACATAACGACATGTCACACGATGTGATCGGACCAATATGTCATGCACCAAATGAGGTCAAAGCCGTGACCCCAAATATCCAACTTTTTGAAAAGTGGTTCCAATTTCGAAGTTTAAAGTTCCCTAGGGTAAAAATGGACGCTGAATTCGAATTCAGCACGAAAAATTACCGTAGGTCAGCTAAACAAAGGTCGAAAGGTCAAACGAGGTCAACCGAGGTCACCGATTTTTGGAACATTATTTTTCAATGGGAACCCATCTGGGCATCTGTATTTTTCACATAATACCAGTCGATGTAGGCAACAATGTCATGTTTAGGTGCGATAATCACGTATTTGTTGAAAACTGGTCGGAGGTGCTCCCCTTTATGACCTCATAACTCCGTGACCTGACATGACCTCCCAAAAATTATCCAAAAGTCGTCAAAAGGTTGCCCCAGAGGGTACTCAAAATCTCAGAGCGATCCGTTCACCGGTTTGGAAGGAATACACAAAAAACTTAGGGGGGGGGGGGTTGCACCCCCCCCCCCCTATACGGGCGAGGGTTAATAATAGCCAAGTGAATATCAAAATTAAGCAATTGCCCTAAGCCTAGACAACCGAAATATTTTAGTTTTGCGTATCCAGTGCTGCAATACGGGTGTCGATTTGCATACTATTCATGGAGCTTTGCCCTGCCCCCACTGTTGGCTTCCCCCCCCCCCCCTCCTCCCTCAATAACAGGTCGGTTTATATTGTCCGTGCTGGATGTGTGTGCTGACCGGTTTCAGGTCGCTCCGCTTCCACGTGCCTGCTTTCGGCGCCTGGCTTCTGCACCTGTTGACAGGCAATCCTCGCTTCTTGGACACCAGCGTGATTCGTCTGATGAACAAACAGGTGAGCTTCAGCAGCGGCCAGGCCAGTCCACCCAGTTCATTGCAGCCGCCTGGTGTTTGCAGACAACACGCTGAGCTACAACCCAACGCCGAGTCACCACTGACACTGTACATACACTATCAGTAACTGGCATGCGCTTGACTGAGACTGAAATGACGGAGGTACACAAGTTGGGGCTGTGGCGCTCCCCACATGGCTGATGATGGCCGAGATATACAAGTGAGGACTATATCACTCCCCACATGACCGGACTGACTGAGGTACACAAGTGGCTTGTCTGGCGCTGCAGGTGACGATGAGGCAAGTCCGGTAGTGCATGCAAACCGACAGCGAGTTTGACCTGTTCGCAGGTGACGATGATGCCGCTCTGGTGGTGCAGGCAAACCAACAGCGCGTCTGACCTGTCCGCAGGTGACGATGAGGCTGCTCTGGTGGTACATACAAACCAACAGCGAGTCTGACCTGTCCGCAGGTGACGGTGAGGCTGCTCTGGTGCATGCAGAACGTGCTGGCTCTGAAGGCGAACATCGCGCGCGGCCAGGCGCTGTTCGGCACCATCGCCAAGTTCCTGCTGTACAGGCTGACCGGCGGCCGGCTGCACGTGAGCGACGTCACCAACGCCACCGCCACCGGCTTCTTCGACCAGTACCTGATGTGCTGGTCGGGCTACACCCACGCGCTGTTTGGTGTGCTGCCGGTCAGCTTGCTGCCGCGCGTGGTGTCCAGCACGCACTCGTTCGGCGCGACGGCGCCACCACTGCTTGGCGCGACCGTGCTGATGACTGAGCCTGCGTGATCGGCGACCAGAGCGCGTCGCTGTACGGCTCTGTCTGTCTGCAACGCGGCGTCATCGCCGTCACGCTCGGCACCGGCTCCTTCCTGAACATGACACTGGCGTCCGGCCGCACGCGTCCCTGCACGACGTCTGCCCGTGTGTGGGCTGGCAGCGCGGCGACCAGCTGGTGTTCATGGCCGAGGGCTTGACCGGCGACACGGCCTCCAGCGTGCTGTGGGGCTGCCAGGTGGGTCTGTACGCCAGCGTCGAGGAGACCGCCGCGCTGGCCGCCCCCGTGCCGAACTCGGCCGGCTTCCGGTTCATGCCGGCCTTCTCCGGCCTGGCGGCGTCCGTCAACAACTTCAAGGCATTGGTCGGCTTCATCGGTGTGACGACAGCCACCACGCGCGCGCACATGACTCTGGCGCTGCTGCAGACCATCGTGTTCCGGCTGCGCCAGCTGCAGACCAATCTATGTACAGGCGTAGGTGGCCTTTCTGATGCGGCACGTGCGCGTGGCCGGCGGCGTCGCCAACAACGACGTGGTGTGTCAGATGGCTGCCGACATGCAAGGCGTGCGGCTGGAGCGTGTCCAGGACATCGAGACGTCGGCGTGGGGCTCCGCTGCGCTGGCCGACATCGCCGCCGGCGTGTGGCAGGACGACCAGGAGGTGGCCGCGCTGCGCACCGTCGAGCGTGTGTTCGAGCCGGATCTGGAGCGGGGCGCACACCTTCGCCGAGAGATGGAAGACTGGGAGAAGGTGGTGAGTCGATTCAGCAAGTGGTACACGAAAGATGTCCAGTGGCGAATGACTGTCGAGGTCTGGGCCGACACTCAAAGCCGATCACAGGTGTCCGACAGTCGGGCGCAGCTGGCATGCCGCGTCTATTGGCAGCCTCTGCACGAGAGCCATCCGGCCACGCCAGCCGTCTGGGAGTGAGAGAGTGAGAGCCACTGGCCTGGGCAGGGCTCGACTCTGGCATGATAATGCCGGGTCATGGGACGGTCGCATTCGATCATGACTGCTGGGCGGTTCAGTCACAGTGGCGGGCTTCACTGAGCAGGATGGCGTAGCAGGTCGCATGAGAGCAGGCATGCTCAGGTGACTGACGCCGAGTCGAAGATCCCAGCAGCGGCAGCTCGCTGGCAAGCCAGCTTCGGTATCTACTCCCTGAACTGTCGTTGCTCACCGCCGTTCACGAACCAGCAGTGCCCTCTTGCCAGCAGCTCCTGTCTCAGCAGCTGGAGTATTCCAGCAGCTCGCCGTCCCAGCAGCGCCACGCTCGCTTCAGCAGCTGCGACCCCGGGATGTCAGCGACGTCCAACGGTCCTTCGTACCGCGATTTTTGCAATGCTCCCAGAGCACATCTGTTGTTGGCCCGTCGGTGATGCGAGCGTGCTGTTTTGCAGCGAGTGAGCAGTGGTTTCTAGCGTCGTGTAGCAGTCGATATTGTGCAATCAAGTGGACGTTGTGCAGCTGGAAGAGCGAATGGCATCTCAAACTGTGAGATGGCAAAATGGCAGGGAATTTCCGAATCGTACAAATGGTATCTAGTGTGACTTACCTTCTGAGCAGGGCCTCCTCTAAAGAGTTTTCACTAGGTGGGATTTCTTGTTCATAACTAATCAGCATAATATGGCGTCACTGGCGGATCTAGCCCACCTGCATAGGGGAAGGTCAACTTTCGGCGCGTGCCCAACCCTAAGCCCCCCCCCCCACCAGTGGCGTACCTAGGGTTTGCGTCATGGGAGGGGCAAACAAATCTGAAGGGTGCCCAACCTACCACTATCCTTGTTTTAATGACAACGGATTTCACTTCGACCACTATTTTTCAAAAGGATCCTTTTTATTTTGTTAAAACGAAAATAATTAGCGACCAACTTAATGGTCATGTGGAGGGAGCCCAATATCTATCACCATCGTTTCTGGGTCACCGGATTTCAACCCTGACTCCTCCACCCTGTTCGATTTGTTTGGTATCCCTTGATAAGTCACTTCAGAATGCTGAAGTTACACATGTGCAAATCATTTAAAAATGCAATATTTTCCAATTTCAGGCATTCCAGTTCATAACGCTCGGTCGCCACCACGCCAACGTTCGTACATGTGTATGCCCGACTTGCACATTCGGCGCATTCACTACACTTCGTGCGATTCTATGGTTTCTGCTAGGCCTCTTACGATTTGCTAATTGCTACCACATAATAGTCTTGCTCTATATTTTACGCGATGGAATACTTCGCATGGGGATTCGCCTGGAAAATTCGACAAATTCAATTCCATGATTAGTTATCTTTTCCCACATTTTCTGGTGGTTGAGATCCGGATACTCGCTGATCTTTGATGCACTTCGTCTCTTTGGATAAATATGCTCACAGATTGGCTACCGAACCGAGGCCCTGGCTCGGTATTCGTTTTTCGATCCGTTGCGTTTTTCGTCGTCTACGGATGTGTTTTTGGGCTCCAGACATTTTTTGTCAGAGGCCCGGCACATTTTTTAGACGCCCGGCTCTTGTTATGGTGTTGTTGCTTTTTATGCACCTATTAATTTTGTCAGGTACCAGGTTTTTGGGCACCACGATGTGTATATTTAGTGATCGGCATTTTTTCTTCTGTTTTGGTCCATGCTGCTTTTTGCAAGCCCCAGCCTGTATTTTGAAGTCCTGATGCAGTCCCATTGCCCCGGTGTGGTTTGAGGGCCTACGGTGTGGTTTTTAGAGCTCCCAGTATGTTCATTTAGGCATGCAACGCATGTTTGAAGGCCCTGTCGCCTTTTCCGAGACTCGGTGCGCTTTCGAGGACCCGGCGCCTTTTCGACCTCCCGTTGTGCTCTTAGAGTCCTGCTGTGTTTATTTGGGGCTCCTGACGCACATTTGTGGGGCCCCAGCTCGACTTTGGGGGTCCCGGCGCGACTTTTCGAGCCCAGGCGCATGGTTCTAGGGACCCGACGCCAGTGTTCTGCGCTCGACGCGATTTTTGGGGACCTCTTCTGATTGTTTTATGTCTGAATCTCGGTTTGATTTTTGGGGACCCCCGGTGTCATGTTTGTGTCCCTGCGCGATTTTCGAGCCTCAGTACATTTCTTACGGGTCGTACGCGATTGTTGAACGCATCTGGTGCTATGTTTAGGGCTCCTGGGCGATTTTCCTGGCTCAAACATTATTTTTAATCACTCCTTATTTTGGAGGGCTCCGGCTTGATCTTTTTGGGGTCCCGATGCGATTCTTGGGGCTATGCTGTGCTTATTTAAGGACCTCGAGGCCAATATTTTGGAGCCCCGACCGATGTTTGTTATGCCCCGACATACATTTTTGGGACTACTGACGGGAATTTTGGGTCCAGAACGAGATGTTTGGGGTCCCGCCCGGAGTTTGCGGGGCGCGTTGTGCTTACCTGGGGTCTAGCGCGCTTTTGGCGGGCCCCGTTGCAAATTTTCCGGCCCCGGTGAGATATTTATGTGGTCTGTTTTTTTGTCAGAGCCACCTACGCGAATTCGGAGGGCCCCGATACGAATTGCAGTACCAGCGCTGTTTTGGGGGATCCCTGCAGGGATTCTCCTCTTCTTCAGAGGACAAAAACCCTTCCGAGAGTTTTCCTTCGTGACCTGTTCTTAATTTTCCCGTGCTCTGGTCGATTCGATCGAGTCGCGGTGTGATTTTTTCGGGGTAGAGTTATATTTTTTGCAAGGCCCCTTCGCGATATTTTTTGGTCCAGGTACGATTCTTCGGGTTCCCTGTGCGACATTTTTTTTGTAGCTCGGTATTTTCCGGTGCTCGACGGTTTCTTGTGGGGTTCATTGACGCGATTTGTGAGACCGCAGAGTGATATTCCGGGTAAGAATTGATTTTGTTAGGCAGCTGCAAGCTGTGGGTCCCCCTGCGCGACCTTTGGTACCACCAGTATATTTTTCAAAGGCGACGCGATTTCTTTGGTGTCCCAGTGCGATGTTTTTGGGCCTCGGCGTCATTTGTTTGGATTACTAGTGCGAGGTTTAGCTCCTTCGACACGTTTTTGTGGGCTTTTGGTGCGGTTGTTTGGGCTCCAGAATGATTTTTATTGTCCGAACTTTTTCGTTTCCCAGGCTTCATTTGCGTGGGGTCCAGATGGGACTTTTGTGTCCCGGTGCGACCTGTTGAGCCCCTCGTGCGATTTTCAGTGGCCCGGCCCGGCCCGTCTTTTTAGCCTCCCAGCCTCATTTGCAAGGGCCCGGTGAGACTTCTTGGGCACCGGCCCCGGCGAGACTTCTTTCGTGGTTTCAAGGTACCCCAATGTAAAAAGGGGCCGGACATTTTGGGGCCCACAGCGTGACTTTCAGTGGTCCCGGCACGACTTTTCGGGCCCCCAACGAGATTTTCAGGGGCCTGGCCAGACTTTTTGCGTTCTGAGCGCTATTTCGGGATCGCCGGTCCGACCTTTTGAGGCCCCAGCGTGATTTCCAGGGCACCTGTGCGATTTTTGGAGGCCCAGGTACCACATTTTGGAGCCCACATCGTCATTCTTAGAGGTGACAGCGATTTTGTTTTCGGCATTTAATGTGATTATCGGGCTCCTCAATGCGTTTTGGCCCCCGGCGACATTTGCAGGGCCCCTGCGCGATGCTTTGGGGTCCTCAATGTGATTTTTGTACTTTAAAAATCAGGGGCCCCGATCCGAATTTTTGGGGTCACAGCGGATTTTTAGAGGGTCCGGCGCACAATTTTTTTCAGAACCACGGTGCGGTTCTTTGGGCACCATAACCTCTCAGGGGGAGGTGCAGCTACTCCCTGTGCCTGGGGAAAATGGGGTAGTGTCGCCTGGGGAAGGAAAATCCGATGATCATTCCACCACGTTACACACCTGGTCAATTTGCTACCATTTTATCTTCTTGATAAAATGCACCGCTCTAAGGAAAAAATGACTACCGCTACCGGAACTGTACGAAGGTTTTTGTTGCTGCTTTCTGCATTGGAGCTTCCTTTGACTAGTGGGATTATTCGCCCCACTAGGTGGGATTTCACGGCACTAGGTGGGACGCATCCCGCCTAGCTAACATGTTAAAGAGGCCCTGCTTCTGAGTCGTTCCTGCGGGTTATGGCTCGTTTTTGCATGCTCGCTCTCCATCAGAGTGCGCAGTCGTCCACTGTGGGAACGTGGAGGTGGGTTCTGCTCGCGCGTGAGCAGTGCGCAGTCTTCCACCTTCTGGACGGGGAGGTGGGTTCAAAGACAAAAAAGTTTTCAAAGGAGCAACAAAGTTTTACGCATCGTTGCATGCATCATGTGTGGAACAAAACTATTTATTCCAGATGTGAAATGTGGTGAACTAGAAGCTCACAAACGTATCTACGTATGATGTGTGTGCACTACGTATGATAGTCGCATAACAATAGCGTAAGCAGTATACGTTGAGTCTAATCAGTTGGTAACAAGAAGGCCTATCTTTAAACGTTATTTTGCGGAAGCAAAATGCAGATATTCGTAGCCAGCACACGTCGCCTGCCAAATGGTCATCCGAGCATCATTTTGCTTTCGAAAGAATTTGAAGGGATTGTATCTGTTTGATGCGTTGAGTTCTCTGTTGGCGTGGATTTGTGTGATGCATTAAAGTTTTCCAGTCGCTGGTTACTTGTGATCACATGTTGAATTGATGTATTCATTAGTTCAGCTAGTTCTTCTTCAGGAATTGCTCGGTCATGTCACTGTGGCAGGTGAAAAACCAACCATGAGCAGCGCAGGTTCACTGTTTGGGTGTGCCCATAGTGATTATGGTTTTGTGTAAGATGTTCGAGTAGAAAAGGTCGGAACATTGACAGAGTTTGATGACTGAGTCAGTTTGCCCTGACCTTGTGATCGCAAATATGTATGATGTATGTTGCATGGAATATATAAATATTCCAGATGAGTAGTTTTTTTTAAACAAAATGTGGTGCTTTCGTGATACCCTGCAACGGTGTCGGAACCTTCACGGGGGTTTCCAGGCTGAAGCGAGTGGTGCTCTTATAGCACCTTCCAATAGCATCAGAAACCATATACAATACTCCATTCAAAATATGTGGTGCTCTTGTGAGAGCTCACAATGGTATCCGAACCTCAGTATGGTTCTCGGATAGTCTTGAAGGGTGTCAGTCAAGGTTCTTGGAGAAGCCACAAAACCATCTCGAAAACCGACGAATATTCTTGGACGAGAATATCTATCTTGAGAACCTTGGGTTCTCATTTGAGAACTTGTGGTGCTCGGACGAAGCCTTCCAGTGATCTTCGAGACTGCCCGTGGTTCTCAAATGTTTGTGAGTGAAGCTTAAAGATTTGGGGATATGATCATGAAGTTAGGTATCTTTTACATAGCAAAGGCTATGGCTCAGGACTCATAGAACTGTTCGGAGACATCGCCCCTTCTCTTACCTAGATAGGTACTTACCACATACACTGGGCACCAGCTCGCAAACTTTTCCCCGGTTGCAAATCCTGTGCCTTTGATCCGGATATCTTTCTCAGACAATTATTTGTGCTTACTTGCCAAGTGACGTTTAAGTGAATACTGGTAGCTACACCAACTACAACTTGGTACGCCACAATGCACGAATTGCCTTGATGCCCAGACATCCGACTTCTTGGACTTCTGATCTTGCTCAACTTCCGCTCCTTGGGCTTTATGGCAAGCAATCACGGAACCACTCGAAAAGGAAGAACCCATGCACAATAATCGCGTAAAAACTGGTCACGTTTGAAAGGAACTGCACAGACGCAAGCTCAGCTGTCGCAATATCAACTTCATTTATTGGAGTCTTCTACCGCTCGTGAGTCACTCCATTCTGACGTCATGGTTTGATATTATATTAACATTTCCTGGCATGGACTACATTAGTTACCTACGGTAGTTAATCTCCAATACAAAATATCACAAAAATACACCGTTGCTTAGTTCAATGTCAGTATTTATAGGAAAATGTTTCCTTAAATAATACATGAGCTTTGATTACACTAGGTATATCTTCATATACTGGTGTAGGTAAATGTAGAGGTACCTATCTAGGCTTTTTGGATATATTAGTATTTAGTTTCGCTTAGTTGGAGTTTGTAGCTGGTGGCAGTTGGGATAACGAAGATTATATTTGCTTAGTTTAGTTTGTGAAAGCAGATATATATTTTGTAGTTAATTAAGTGTGAGTGATACCGTATTTTTTATTCTTGTGGTGTAGAGTCTTTTTGGTGCTTAAGTTTAAGATAGAGTTTAAGACTAAACTAGTGAGCTTTAATTACACTAGATATACATTCATATACTGGTGTAGTTATAGAGGTATCTAGGCTTTTAAAAAAATTATATTAGTATTTAGTTTGGTTTAGTTGGAGTTTGTAGCTGGTGGAAGTCGGGATAACTAAGATTATCTTTGCTTAGTTTAGTTTGTGTAAGCAGGGATACATTTTGTTGTTTATTCAGTGGGAGACTTACTAGATCAGGAGTTAAAGTACAATAACCTAGATTGCTCTTCACTGCTTGGTTACATAAGTTGCTAGCTAGCGTTACAACTTGGTTAGTAAAGGTTTACCTTAACTAGACTTAGTTAGTAATAACAGTAGCAAAATAAAGGAAAAAATGCAAGGTGACTGTGGGAAGTGTAAGTGTATTGGAGTCATTGGGGACTTGAGTAGGAAAGTAAATATGTTAGCAAGGGAAGTGGAGCGCTTGAAGTGTTTGGTGGCAGGGCCCATCATAGGAAATGCTAGCAAGGCAAGCCAGGTGCAGGAGTCTAGGAGTGATATGGGTGGAGATAGTTTGGTCCATGATAGTAGAGAGTGGAAAGTAGCTAGACGCCAGAGTACCAGACTAGCTTTAAGGAAAATTGACAAAGGCATTGAAATTGATAATAGGTTTGAGGTACTGCAAGAGAGAGCTAGTAAGACTACTAGGGAGGAAGCAAGGAATGACCAGGTAGCTGAAGATAGAGAGGGGGAGGTTTTAGTTATAGGTGACTCGAGAGTGAAGTATATGGATCGCACGTTTTGTAGTAGGAACCCCAGCAAACGGACTCGTGTTTGCTTCCCAGGGGCCCAGGTAAAGGATGTTGGGGATAGGTTAGGAGTAATGAAGGGTAGTGGAGAGAGTACAATAGTAATTGCGCAGGTTGGTATAAATGATGTAGGAAGAGCACAAACAGAGGAAACAATAAAAGAGTATAGGGTTTTGATAGGTAGGTTAGCAGGAAGTAGGAAAAGAGGAATGGTAACATCCATCCTCCCTATGGTAAATACAAGTACAGAGTGGTACTCGAGGGCCATTGGGCTGAATACCAGGGTGGCCAGGATTTGCAAGGAACTTGGGGTGGGGTTCTTGGATTTGTGGGAGGATTTCTGGGGGAGGACTGAAATGTTTGCATTAGATGGGTTACATTTGAGCAAGAGAGGAGTGGAATTGCTCAGCAATATATATGAGGTGTCTCTGAATAGGAAACAGGGAAACTAGGCAGGTCGTGGGGGATGTAGCTGATAAAGAGAGAAGTCTTGCAAGCAAGGGAAGGAATAGTTTATCATCTTTTTATGTCAATGCCAGAAGTTTTAGGAAAAACATTGGGAAACTGCATGCATATATGTTGTCTGAAAAGCTAGATTTGGTATGCATAACAGAGGCATGGGTCAATGAAAGCATTTTTGGAGACAACTTGCAGGAATTTGAATTGACAGGCTACAGCATGCAAGCTTGTCAAAGGAAGGCAAGGATAGGAGGAGGTATACTCTTGTATGTCAGACAAGTAATGAAATGTCATTCCATAGAGGATAGTGTACATAATGAAGGAGTAGAAACCTTGTGGATAGATATAATTCTGAAGAATGGAACAACATTTAGGATTGGGGCATTCTATAGACCTCCAGACCAGAATGAAAACATGGACAGGTTGATGCAGGAAGAGATAAGTTGGAGAGTGCAGGAGAGAACTGTTTTGTTGGGGGATTTCAACATAACAGGATTGGGAAGCAAAACTATAGGTCTAAGCAAATCAGGAAGAAGTTTCATGCATTGTTTTGAGGAAAATTTCTTATTTCAAATGATACATGAACCTACAAGGGAAAAGGAAATATTAGATCTTGTGCTTACTAATGATAAAAATTTGGTACAAAATGTGAACATAGGAGAGACCTTTGGTAATAGTGATCACAACATCATACGCTTCTCATTATATGTTGGAAGTGTAGGAACCAATAAGACATTTATTTAAAATTTTGCTAAAGGGAATTACAATGAGTTCAGGATCTTCCTGAATGAAATTCATTGGGAAGACTTATTGAAGGGCTTAGATGCTTATGAAATGTGGAGAATGATCAAAGATAGACTATTTCAAGGTCAGGATAGGTTCATTCCCAATAGGCAAATTCGATTAACCGGGGTTAAGCACACTTCATGGCTCACCAGGGCAGCATAGCATTTACTGGAGTCAAAGAAACAGGCATTCAAGAAACTAAATTATGCTAAATCTGAGGCAAACATCAAATCATATAAATTAGCTAGGAATAAAGTTTGAGTGGTGTATTAGGGTATCTAAAAGACTGACTGAAATCAAATTAGCTCGAGAATGTTCAGCAGGCAATGCTACAAGATTCCTTAGCTTCTACAAATTTTAGGCTAAAGAGTGTAGTTAGAACCACTGGAGGTAGATGGGGAATTAGTGGTTGATGATTGTGATATTGTGGAATCCCTAAGCAAGCAATTCTCATCAGTCTTTACTAAAGATAATTCTGGTAGAATAGAAACACCTGAATCTTATGCCACGACAGGTGATAGGTTGGAGGATCTTACAGTAACTACAGAGGCTGTAGAAAAGTAGTTGCAGAATATAAAACCTAATAAAGCTTCTGGACCAGATGATATATATGCTAAGGTCTTAGTAGAGTGTGATAAAGCTTTAGCAATTCCCCTAGGTATAATTTTCTATGGAAAATTACAATGGCGGTCTATGGAATATTCTGAAGTGCCTGAAGATTGGAGAAATGCAAATGTAGTACCAATTTTCAAAAAGGGAAGTATGAAGTGTGTAGGGAACTACAAGCCAGTCAGTTTGACCTCAATAGTTTGCAAGGTACTAGAAAAACTGGTTAAACAGAATGTTCAGATTCATCTTGATAGGCACAACCTTTTAAGGGATACTCAACATGGATTTCGATCTCGAAGGTCTTGTTTAACTAACCTTTTGGAGTTAATGGAGTATGTTACTAAAGAAGTAGACAATGAAAGCAGGATGGATGTTGTGTACTTGGACTTTAGCAAAGCTTTTGATAAAGTTCCACATGGGAGGCTAATTCTTCAACTACAGCAACATGGGATTGTTCGAAAAGTTAAAGGTTGGATTGAATCATGGCTGAGGGGAAGGAAACAAAGGGCAGTGAACTATCCCAATGAAAGTCCATTCATGTGCCATTTCGAAACATGTACACCACATCACACCGGAATCAACTATCATGCTTGAAGATAGTGAGGGCATGGTGTAGCCTTGTGCTTTCCAATCACTGTACCTCCCAATGCCCTCTGAATGTTGGCACCCCTACGCCCGAAGCTATTGTGGTAGCGGAATGGATGTAAATCTGATTGGAAGGATGTTCTGAGGGGAGTACCAGATGCCTCTGTTCTAGGGCCACTTCTCTGTATCATCTTTGTGAATAACATTGAGGTAGGGCTGAGGAATAGAGTGTTCCAATTTGCTAATGACATCAAGCTGGTAGGAGTGGCAAACAGTTGTGATCAATCTATAAATATTCAACTAGACTTGGAGGACCTAAAAAAGTGGGCTGATCAATGGCAGATTTCTTTCAACTATGACAAGTGTAAGGTTATGCATCTGGGGTCTGGAGGTGAGGCTTTCAGATATACAATGGGAGGGAGGGAACTGGATGTTATTGAAGAGGAAAGGGACTTAGGTGTGTTGGTTTCAAAAGACCTTGAAGCAGAAAAACAATGCATCTCAGCTAGGAACAGGGCACTCAGAATGCTGGGACTCATTAATAAAAGCGTGATATGTAAGAGCAAGGAAGTCATGTAAAAACTGTACTTAGCATATGTGCGACCCCACTTGGAATATTCTGCACAAGCATGGAGCCTCTACCTAGAAAAAGATATAGATATGTTAGAAAGAGCGCAGCGCAAAGCAACTAGACTCATCAGTGGAATAGGTAACTTAGAATATGGAGAAAGGCTTGTGGCATTAGATATGTACTCAGTCAAGTATAGGAGATTAAGGGGGGACATGATTGAAATGTACAACATTGTTAAAGGACTAGATCAGGTCAATTTGAATGGCGCTCTTCAGTTTAGAGTATCACATAGGGGTCATCAATTCAGGTTAGACAAGTTGAGGTGTAGGACAGTTAAGCGACAACAGGTCTTCAGTCAAAGGGTTGTTGATCAGTGGAATGGGCTGCCTGCTGATGTTGTGGGGAGTTCCTCATTGAATGTATTTAAAAGTAGGGTGGACAAATTTTTAGACAGGAAAATCTTGTTTTTTAGTTCTAATTTGTGATGGAAGGGGTAAGATTTATGTGAAGTAAGTGTGCACGACTCAGACCCCTTTAACACGCGCCCTGGAGGGCCTCTGACAATTACGCGCACTGGAGGGGGGCGGATTCAGCCCACCCCCTAAGATCTCGGCTCCTGGTGAAGCTAGAGGAACGAAATTCGCAGGGTGGATGGGTAAGGTAGTGAACTCTATTGTGTGCAAATTTCATGACCTTAGGTCCATATCTTCAAGGTCAAATGAGGTCAAATTTGCAAAATTTTCTTGTATTGCGTGGCTTGGCTTGTCATCGTTATGGATCGCTGTGATTGTATTGAAATGCTCCAAAATGGGCATCAATGAAGTTTTGGACATTACTAATGATGCAATGCAGATGCTGGACCCAACATTTGACCTCAGGTCACCTATATAGCGCCACTTTATCAGGTCAGTTACCTGTTCCAGTTACCGAAACCCGTCCGACTGCTCCGTCGGGCAGCTCGGAGCAATCGGCTTCGTGAAGAAAGGAGTGAAGTACATGAATAAAGTATGGAAACGCAATGACAAACAGTACAAATGACAAACAGTAGTGCATTTATGACAACATTCCAGTTGATCAAGTTTGGTTCCATTAACCTGTCATGAACTTGACCTGACTTGGCCTCGGTGACCTAACATGATCTTGAAATTATGTAGCATATCAATATACATCAAACAAGTCGCTAGTGTTGCCAAGAACACTTCCCTTTTGCGAATATACGGGAAGCGCATCAGCGCCCATTTTTGGGATCTAGCGCTATAATTTTTTTTGACTTTAGCGGCCCCTAACTTGAAAAGTATCGGCCGATTTCCATTTTCTTGCTTTAAACGACGTGCCGGTCATTTATAAGCAGGTACGCAGAAAATTACGTATATCGACCGGTAAAATCTGCAGTTATTTACGAAAAACAGGAGGGGTGGGCGGATTTCGCCCCCCCCCCTCCAGTGCGCGTGTTAAGACATGCATGCGGTTTGAAAATTATTGATAGGCATTCAATCCACATGTGTTAAGAGAGATCAGGGGAATAGGGCTGGGTAGCTAGGGTAGATAGCCATTGATAGGTGTGTGGGATATTGGTGGACTGGTTTCTTCAGGATGTGGGATGGTTGTGGTGGGTCTTTTTATCAGGCTTATGGTATCTTCCATTTACAGACTTAACTGGATGGGCCCTTGGGTCTCTTATTAAGTCTAAACGCTTTATAACTTTATATAGGGTGTACCTGGCAGTGGATTCAGCACCTTCTTTCGGGATGTGATACTGATGAGATTGGCTATGGTAGCACAATGGGTATGATTGGAGGAGTTTGTAATTGTTGAATGTGTTATGCAATAGCAAGTGAATGGTGCTAGATAGCCTGGGATATATAGCTCCCTAGGAACTTGAGATAAGGGATTGATTGGGGTGAGCGTATGCACATTTCTAGTACTTTTTCTAGATAGGCTTAACCCAGATGGGCACCTGTGGCTCTTATTAAGCCTTAACACTTTATGACTTTATGACTTTATGAGGTCAGAACGGCGTGCTGCTAACGATGCCTAGCGGCAACGATCGCAATAAATTCAATTGATAGAGCGACCGAAGAAATGTGACGTTTATGGCGGCTGGCATGCAGACGCTGGCAGTTTTACACGAATATCACGGATTTTAATAAATAGTCGCATTGACTTGTGAATATATGCTTGTTCCCTATATTACAAAATGAGACAACTGTTTGTTACTTTTCTAATTATGTAGAAATATTTTATGTTTTTATCCAGCAGGGAATAATATGAAATAATTAAATAATGCGCAAATAGGAAGTGTGTACACTTCATTAAAAGTGTATACACCGCGCTACGCATACCGAAGGAGGGAGAGAATCACCTGAAATTTCCGTATCACAATACAATATATATACATACTTTGTTATAGCCCTAAATATATTAAAATACATGACTATGGACCCAGCAATGCCCATCATTTCTGCCTTAAACTGGCGAGTTTTGCTTGTGATACGTCGCGCTACATCAGCAATCCAGTATACAGAATACAACATTCACCGTAGAATCTGAATCAAGGCATACTTGCCATTCAGGTTCAATGACATGGTTGTGGAGTGTGGATTGTGGAGTCGATGTTTAATGTGCTCAAAGGATCGCCGAAGATCGAACCTCTGGAAAGCTACGGAGTGTGGGTGGGTGGTGGAGGGGTCTAAGGCTAGTTTTAGCAGCTGCACCAGCTGACGCTGACCCCCACCAGACCCCCATACGCTTCTGGCTTAAGACTGCTTCAAATAATTCCAAGATACGTCAGCTTAGATGCCATAAATAACGCAAATGTATAATATCACACTAATTCATATCATTTAGTCTTGTTTATGCCATGCTCTGTTGCATTGATGTTGTTCACTATCTGATGCTGATGGAATTCATGCGTCGAATTCAGTTGTCCTATTTTCTGCCGCTCGTCCGACACATAGGTATACGAAGTATTAAAACACATTCTCTAAATTCGCTACATCTGCAAAAATGTCATAAGTAGATGCGTTACCTACCAACAGTGTCTAAGTAGCCCCATTTCTAAACCTCTGGTAATTTTCAGCAGATTCAGCTTGTTCATTTGCTAACTTGACCATACCTTCCAGTTTGTCAATCCTAGCCTGTTGTATTTCCACTAGCTGCTTGAGGTACTCAAAACTTCCCTGAACAGACATCTTATGCAGGTTTCAGTTAGTAACTTCCCACTGTAATAATGTTAGATTTAGAATTCCGCATAGCCCTTAAGGGGACACCTTGACTTGACACAGCCCGCCTAAGACTAGACTCAAAATTCTGCTTCGGTCACGACGATATTTTTAGAATAGATAAAGTTCAATTGTCTACAGCAACAAGATATAGACAATTGTATTCACTATGCATACGGCAAGATACTGATTTGAAATTGTTTCGCCGGTTGTTTGTGTCGGAGCACTAAATGGCACACATGCGCAGTCTATGGAATCCAAGAGAAGTTATCTTTCCTTATTGTTATTTCGGCTGTTGATTTCCGTTGTTTCCTTTCAGTGTTGTGTATTCAGCGCTAGGAGCATAGCGCGTGCAAAAAAAATGCGGTATTTGATGCCAAAAGGTGTGCATTAAATCACATCAAGAAGTCTGGTAACTGCATAGGAGGAAAATGTTCCTGCCATGCATGGAGGTGCTGCCTTCCTGCTTTGGTCAATTTTCTGCCACTTGAAGCTAGCGGACCGGCTGCGTCTGAAAAAGCGGCTCTTCTCTGTATGTATCGGCTCAGCCCTTGGTGCGCTGAGCCGAGCTCAATATAATGAGCGGCGCCTCTCCTGAACACCGCGCGGCATCGCTAGCAGCACGCCCAGCCGACGCCAGCCGCTAACAGGCCACTAACAGGCCTGTAACGCCAGCCGCTAACAGGCCGCGCCAATTAGCTGTGGGGGGGGGCGAATCACTTCCTCCAGTGTGTGCCGCCGGGCCGGTGCCCCTGTGGCAGCTGGGCTGTCGCCCTCCGCCAGTGTGTGCTGCCGGGCCGGTGCCTGGCAGCTGGGCTGTCGCCCTCCGCCAGTGTGTGCCGCCGGGTCGGTACCCCGTGCCCCCGCCTGTGTGCTGCCGGGCCGGTGCCTGGCGCTGGGCTGTCGCCCTCCGCCAGTGTGTGCTGCCGGGCCGGTGCCCCTGGGCGCGCCGCCCCGCCGTGCTGCCGGGCCGGTGCCTGGCAGCTGGGCTGTCGCCCTCCGCCAGTGTGTGCTGCCGGGCCGGTGCCCCTGTGGCAGCTGGGCTGTCGCCCTCCGCCAGTGTGTGCTGCCGGGCCGGTTCCCCTGTGGCAGCTGGGCTGCCACCGGACGTCGGTGCTGCCCTCTCGAAGGCGGAGTTGTCGGACGGAGGCCGGCCTGGAAGTGTGTCCGTCTCACCTGGCCGCGCGACATCAATGTGTTGACAGAGGAGAGGGGACGGCCGGTCGTCACCTGACAACCTTCGCCACTCGCCCTGTCATTGATGTCCGGCTGCCCTCCCCGAGCCCGTGGTTTTTCATTTTTTGGCTAGACACAGAAGTGGCACAGAGCCTAGACTCAGAAAGTGAAAGACGTGAAGCATGTAAAGGAAAGAGTGTGTTCTAGTGATTTATAGTAGGACAAGTGTGTTCTTGTGATCCATTGTTCGAGTGATATTTGTTGCATGCTACTAGTGGGAATGTGCTATAGATATTTCGTCGACATTTATTTCGGTTCTGCGAACTGTTGCTGTTGTAGGACTAAACTAGGTGATCTGGGTCCTGTAATTTCTGCTCCGAAGATATAACTAACTCACAACTTTATGCTACATTTTTCGTTCGATTTCCTTCCCTACAGATCACGTCTAGACAATCTCACCTTCCTCATCACACACATCCAGGAAGCGCTCCACTGTCGCCGTCTTCCTGGACTTAAAACCAGCATACGACGCCATCAACATAACAGTACTACTACAATACTCATACAACATAGACATACATGGCAGACTACTACATTGTCTCCATTTCTAACTATTAGAACGATCCTTTCAAGTCAAAATTGGGCCCCACACTTCAAACGTTAAATTCCCCACAACTGGTTTAATGTAAGGTTCAGTTTTAAGTCCTCTTCTCTTTATTCTAGGTCCAAATTCAGTCATCACCGACAACTTTTCGGCCAAAACTGCACTCTATGCAGACGACATCGTATTATGGACATCACACGAAACACCAACTCACGCATTAGCAATACTACAAAACGCACTAACAGAACTACACAACAAACTCGCATTACTAAATCTACACATCGCACCACACAAATCCAAATGCATACTTTTCGGCTACAAATGAGACATGGACTTGCAACCACTGAAAATAGCCATACACCCATTCCATTCGTCAAAATTCGTAGGCATCACATTAGACCCACAACTCACTTTTCGGCCACAAATCTTAAACATTAGAAAATGTTCATCAAAAAGAATGAACATCCTCCGAGCACTATCCGGCACAAACTGGGGATCATATCGAAATTCACTACTGACTATATACAAAACAATCATTCGGCCAATCATGGAATATGGATCCCCACTCTTCGAAAACGCTGCAAAATCAAACCTCGGAATTATTCACACACTTCAACACCAATGCCTAAAAATAGCTACAGGAGCATACACCACCTCACCCTATCTCGCTCATCACATATACAACCACATACCAGAACTATAACACAGACGCACAAAAGCACTACTCAAATACCACTACAAAACAACTCATTAGACAACACCCATGCACCCAGGCACTACAAATTCGCACCAAACGCATACACCAACTCATGAAGAAAACCGATAGGGGACACGCGCGGCCACGCTACTGCTAGCACTTCGTTTGCACCTGGCGGCGGAAGTTCGAACTGTAATCATGCCATCGGGTCGAATGGCGGCCGCGGCCGCCAGATGCTAAATCATGAAGATAATTGTCAAAACCAAAGGAAGTATGCTATCTCGAGATTTTGCCCCACCTGTGCTGGATACATTCATCATTTCTGCATCAGCTGATACAACTTAGACTCCAGTATAATGGCCGTTAGTAATCGTCAATTTTGTTTTAAAGTTGACATGTTTCCATATTTACGTATAGCTTTAGCATGGGGAACGCCAGAAGCTTTATGTGGTCGCATGTGAAATTGAATATTTTGATCAAACGATGGTACTAACTAAAAATGCCCCCCTGGAACTTCCTCAGAATTTATCACTCGTTTCAATGAAGGTATTCCTGATCAACTGACACCGCTGCTATAAATCGTCAAATTTGCTTAAAGATGAAATAGCATCGCAAGTATGTCTTTAAGTGAGGACAGTGTCAATTTCTTGCAGATAATAAGGGCCCTGGTGTATAATAAAACTATTTTAACAACACTAATGTTTTTAAAAATCTTCAAATTTTCTTTAAAAACACATTTGCTGAATATCCACATCCAACACCAGTACATGAGGCATTGCAGATTTGGTGCATGACAAACCAAGAGGGAACAATATTCAACAATTGTGGTTGGCATCATTAATAATTTATCTTATTAACACCACCTGTACTGTATGTGCAGTATTATTGTGCTTTGAGGTATTCACAAGACAGGTTTTGGACACATTTTACCTGCAGGAAGCAAATAAAGGGGTTAGGCTCGCTTCAGTCACTTTTTAGTTATACAAAATACTTTTTTGTTCCTCAAGTTCTTTTGTTCTTCAAAAGCAGCTTAGGCTATGTTAGGTCAGAGTAGGTTTTTTAATTTGATCAGTTTTAGAAGAAAAATTGTTCGATTTTGTATCCATCTTTCAAGACTATTCTCTTACATTAAAAGTTAGGCTAGGTTAGTCTAGACTATGTGGCTTTTTCCATTTACTTAACATTATTTGGTATGCTATATGACCCAACCCAAAGCTCATCTTTTGGTGTTACTTTGTCTGCCAACTGAGAAACAAAAACTGCAGAGGAAATGAGTGGTACGATCATGCTAACTACCTTTCTAAATATGACATTGGGGAAAAATCCCAAGAGTTACAAAATTACTTGAAAGGAAAAATACATATTTACAATAATCATACATACCATAGGTATTGTAACTTGTAATTTTGAGTATTTATTCCTTGCGAATTAATTAGCAGGGTCAATGAGCTATGGAGTTAAATGATAACATATACTCTTAAATGTTATGAGGATGAATGATCGAAACCTGGTTGAAACATCTCAAGCCAATGCAACACAGAATACCAAACAGTTCTTGATTTGTGTTTGGTAAATTTGTGCATTAGAGTAATTTTTCAATACTGGGAATTTTTTCCAATGCAATGTTTGTTACAATGATTAAGATAATGTGACCACTCATTTCCTGTGCAAATACTTTCTCTTCAGTTGACAAGCAAAATCATACCAACCAACAGCTTTGATTCAGATAATTTAACATAAAATGCATGTTAAAGTGAGCTATCATAACATAGCCTGAGAAAGCCTAAATAGCATACAACCTAACAAGCCCAATAATGTAACCTGAGGTAACCTAACGAAGTTTAACACGCGCCCTGGAGGGCCTCTGAGAATTACGCGCACTGGAGGGGGGGGGGCGGATTCCGCCCCCCCTAAGATCTCGGCTCCTAGTAAAGCTGGAGGAACGACATTCGCAGGGTTGATGGGCACGGTAGTGAACTCTATTGTGTGCAATTGTCGTGACCTTAGGTCAATATCTTCAAGGTCAAATGAGGTCAGATTGGCAAAATTTTCCGATTTTGCGTGGCTTGGCTTGTCATCGTTATGAATCGCTGTGATTGTGTTTAAATGCTCAAAAATGGGCATCAATGATGCTTTGGACGTTACTAATGATGCAATGCAGATGCTAGACCCAACATTTGACCTCAGGTCACCTATATAGCACCACTTTATCAGGTCAGTTACCTGTTCCAGTTACCGGAACCGGCCGCCCGCCCGACTGCTCCGTCGGGCAGCTCGGAGCAATCGGCTTCGTGAAGAAGGGAGTGAAGTACATGAATAAAGTATGGAAACGCAATCACAAACAGTACAAATGACAACCAGCAGTGCATTTATGGCAACATTCCAGTTGATCAAGTTTGGTTCCATTAACCTGTCATGAACTTGACCTGCCTTGACCTTGGTGACCTAACATGACCTTGAAACTACACAGCATATCAATATGCATCACACAAGTCGCTAGTGTTGCCTAGAACACTTCCCTTTTGTCAGTATACTGGAAGCGCATCAGCGCCGATTTTTGTGGTCTGGCGCTATAACATTTTTTGAGTTTAGCGGCCCCTAACTTGAAACATTTTCGGCCGATTTCCATTTTTCTTGCTTTAAACGACGCGCCGTTCATTTCTAAGCAGGTACACCGAAAATCGCGTATATCAACCGGTAAAATTTGCAGTTATTTGCGAAAAACCGGAGGGGTGGGCGGATTTCGCCCCCCCCCTCAAGTGCGCGTGTTAATCTCCCTTTTAGGAAAATAAACTAAGAAAAATAAAAATATGAAAACATTGTGTTTTTTTTCAAGATTGTCCAAGTTAATCAAGCCTAACCCAGCCCAACCAAACCTAGCCTAACCTGCCCTTGAGATGAAAGATTCCTCCAAAATTGAGTTTATTGAACTTTAAGATATTCACAAGGGAAGTCTACCACTCTCGTTACCTCCATAAAGCAAACAAAGGTATGAGGTTTGGTTAGGTTAAGTTTTCTAATTTGGAAAATATGTATTTTTTGTATTTAACAAAAAACATTTTTTTTCTCTTCTATAACAGGTTAGGCTAGGTTCTTAAATTGGAAAAAATGTTCAGAAGAAAATTCATCAAAGGTAGTCTTGCCATTTATGGAAATATTTGATGTCTTGGACATTATTTTTGCAGTGCAGTGCTTATGAATGTGCTTAACATGACGTGACCACTTTTTTCCTCTGTAAATGCATACTTTTCAGTCAGGATGCGAAACACAAGCCAGAAAGGGGTTGCTGAGTTCAGCAATATATCATATAACATAATATTCAGCAAGTAACATTGAAAATACTGAAAAAAATGTAACATCAGCGAAAAATAATTTAGCCTAATCTTCCATGCACGAAAGGAATCTTTTTTAAACATAAAATTTCTGAACAACTTTATTGGCAAACATTTTCAGTGTAAGAAACCTAACCTAGCTAACCTAGCCTGAACAGTTTTTTTTTAAAGAAAACTGCATGCTTCATGGAGGTGAAATGTGCATAAAACTTGTCATGGTTACCTTAAACTGCAATAATACCATTTTGTTAATAGCATGTTTAAGATGATTTGGGCTTTAGGGCACATAAACTGCATTGGTGACATAGCTTTTAAGATGATGTCTTCTGACAAGAGGTTAGGTTGGGTTAGGTTATGTTCCCTTTTCTTTCCTAATGTCATTATTCTTATAATATTACCCAACTCAAAGCCCATGTATTGCCTGGCTTGTGAAATATAAGCATTTATGGAAGAAATTATTGGTCATCCACCAAAAACAAATGAAAAAAATAATTGGCAGAATTTTGCACAGAAAAAAACATAATATAACTGAAGCTAACAAAACATATCCTCGTTTTCTTCATGGAGTTAAAATACGTGCAAGACATGTGCTGCGAATACCTTAAAGCACAGCAATACTGGAATTTTTGTCTTCTTGCAGCAAATTATTTCTATTAAATCTCACCATCGTGTGTAGGTATATTGCCACAATTTTGCTAAACAAACAACAAGCCTGGGCACATCATTTGCATGTGGCATCCAAATCAAACAAATCTGAACACTGCTTCAGAACTTGAACATGTAGGTATCCACACAGGGAATGCTTATCCAACAAACTTGCATTCAAATATTGGGATTGTAAGATGAATGGTGCCTATCCCCAGATTGATAATAAGTATGTCAATTTTGAATGTTCAAACATTTCTGTAATGATTCTGAGATGTTGTGATATTTGGGGAAATTTCTCACTATACTATTTGGCAGTTTCAAAATGTAATATAATATAAAACACATGGCCAGGTACATTTCTCCCTCAGGCATCCCCCGCTGTGAAAGTACATGCAATATTACAAGGCTTGTATCCCTGTTTCCATCGGCAAATACTGATACAGCTAATGTCATCAGTATCAGAGGTGTAACTCATAAATGTTATTGTTTTGGACTGAAGTGGTCATATTTCCATATTACCTAGCCTACAGCAAAATGAATATGATGCCATCAAGCTTCATTCTGGGGCGAAAACGTAAACAATCTGTCATGCGCCGATGTTTGCGCCAAAAGCGCCACTATGCCCACCGAATCAAGAATATTTTCACAAGAAATTGCGCATGCGCAGAACGGATGTCCGCTTCTAACACTAGTATGTCCCCTACCGCACCACTTAAAACTACAATAGGCTGCCGCATTCACCAACACGCAAACAGCTTACACATCACCCTCCCCACATCAAAACCACTCCCACCACCCACTGCATGGTGGAAACACCAAACACCCACAACATACTTCCTCATCGACAAAACGAAATATGCATACACAGACACAGAAATACAACAACTCTTCCTTCAATTTATATCACAATACGCAAATTACAATATCATCTACATCGACGTTTCAAAATTACACACACAGCAGACGGATACAAAGGCGGTGCTGTACCCCAAATACAGCACCGCCCCGTATCATCCTGCATGCCCGTCTGCACGACACAGCATCTACATACACATCATAATTATATGCAATCTTCTCGGCCTATTCCACTATCTACAACATCATAAAATTGAAATGTTTTCATTACAAAATTGAACACAGCATCATAGCCACAGACGCAAAATCAGCACTACAAAGCATAGCACCCAACATCACATTCAAACACCTCCTCATCCCAAAAATACCGCACATACATAAACAAACTAAACAAAACTTTATACTATATTTTTCGTTCGATTTCCTTCCTAACAGATCATGTCTAGACAATCTCACCTTCCTCATCACACACATCCAGAAAGCGGCGGCAAGGAAGCGCTCCACTGTCGCCGTCGACCACACGACCACTTCTCTGGATACCAAACCACACAAACATACAAGGCAACGAACACGCAGACACCGAAGCAAACATAGCCACAACACTGCAACAAACCACACACTGCCCATACTCACAATCGGACTATTACCCCACAATACACCAGGCAATCAACAAATACATTCAATAAACATGGGACACAGCAATAACACAACTCCACGAAATACACCAAAAACACTAACACTGGCACACCATCAATCAAAACACCAGACTTAAAGAAATAATACTGACACGACTACGCATTGGACACACAACACTCACACACTCTTACCTCATTATAACCCATCAACGACCACAATGCACAACATGTCACCGAACTCTTACAATCAAACACATACTCATATACTGCACCAAATACACTAACCCAAGACAACATATCACAAACTACTGCACTACAAACAACATCCCACTAAACCTCACCACTCTTCTCAACGATGAACATCCAATGCTATACGAACATATCTTCCATTTTCTCTCTATCACAAGCATACTGGAAGAACTGTGAAAAGAAAAAGTAAAGGGGAAAAAGAGAAAAAATGAAAAGATATGTTTGAAAAAATGAACAAAAGATTTGGAAAAAAGATACGTTCAAAAGAGAAAAGAAAAAGTTAAGGCCATTATCCCCAAAAGTGTTGTGCATGTGATTGAATTGTTCAAATACTGTGGCGATGCCCCGCCCCCCCCCCACACTACACCCCATACCCCAACTTGGCACCGCCCGGACTGGCTACTCTTCACTACTGCATCATCTTCGGCCTTCTACCAGATCTACCACTTCATCTCTCTACGACAGCTCCACTCAACTCTGCTCATCTCTACTCTTCTAACTTCAAGACAGTCTCAACTCTATCTCGGCACCTTTCAACAAGCCAGCTTTACCATTCTTTTTTCCGTCCAGTATCCTAACTACAATGTTCCTCACACACCCTCGCTCCACATCTAATACCAGCACAGATACACATACACACCTCCACACACTGAAACAGCCGATATCACCTCAAGGTGGCAGGCTGGCCAAATTCAGCACACACCCACACACACATACACAAACACACACAAATACACAAACACATACTTGTAAGGCATCCCAAGTGAGGACCGTGACTGAATATGCGCGAACCGAGGGCCGGATCAACCACCCTTTAAACACATCCTATGTTTTCATTGGTATTGTTTCCGCTATGTGAGCCGTCCATAGAAGGCAATGGCAATAGGCTTGACGGCTAAAACCTCAACTTGTCACCGCCGGTATTTACTGCGTAGCGAGGACCGTGACGTCATCTCGAATAGTGATGACGTATTAACAAAAACTCGGCTAAGTGAGGACCGAGGTGATTAAACACTGCGAACTGAGAGCTGTATTCTACGAAGTGGACTGAAGAGTAAGTCTACAAACGCGCGAGCTTGACGGCTAAAACCACAACTTGTCACCACCGGTATCTCCTGCCGAGCGAGGACCGTGACGTCATCTCAAATAGTGATAACGTAATAGCACAAACTCGGCCAAGTGAGGACCGAGTAAATTAAACACTGCGAACAGAGGGCCGTATTTTACAAATAGGACGAAAGAGTAAGGATACAAATGCGTGATCTTTAGAACGACGATCTTTAGACTATCTATATCTATCAAGTATAAGGTATTTATAAGCATGCAAAAACGGGTGCCGGGTGATCCAACAAACTAAATGAGGACCTGTGTGGCCCTCATCTGCCGTGTTGGAATGCCTGGCGTCTTAAGGGTCTGTTCGATCGAACCTCCTATTTGTTCCAAAGCGGCTTTTATCTTGTTTGCTTTTTTTCTTTTCTTTGATTTCATTTTTTTTAAGCATTGAAGAACTAGTCTAGTGGAAAACTAGTGGCACAAAATACTAAATTATTTTGAATTTGCATCTGGTAATTTACATGGATAGTTACTATTTTGTTGTATCGCCATAGCAACTAGGAGCTACCAAGGGCCCTCGCCGACGCTGCGATCGCCCGTGACCGCAGTGGATCCGTGACGCTGGTTGTTCGGGTGGTGACTAGCAATTCAACCAAGATGACTGAGTATAAATTGGTTGTTGTTGGTGAGGGATGCGTCGGAAAAAGTGCGCTTGCAATTCAACTGACACAGAGCCATTTCGTGGACGAGTATGACCCCACCATGGAGGATTCATATCGCAAGCAGGATGTAATCGACGGCGAGACGTGCTTGTTGGATATTCTGGATACAGCAGGTCAAGATGGGTACAGCGCGATGCGGGACCAGTACATGCGCACCGGCGAGGGCTTCCTGCTCGTGTTCGCCGTCAACAAATCGAAGTCGTTCGAGGACATCAGCAGCTACCTCGAGCAAATCAAGCGCGTCAAAGACGCCGACATAGTGCCCATGATCCTGGTGGGCAACAAGTGTGACCTGGCGACGAGGGAGGTCGACATGACTGAAGCCAAGGACTTGGCGAAAAACTACGGCATCCCGTTCATAGAGACGTCAGCCAAGACACGTATGGGAGTGGACGATGCCTTCTACACTCTAGTCAGAGAGATCAGGCGGAACAAGGAGCGGCGAGGGCGCGAGAAGGGCAAGGTGGGCTAACTCGCGAGGTACCGAGGCCTCGGTATGAAGAAGTGTTGTTGTCTGTTATAAACGATCGGTGCGCCACGTCCGTCTCCAGTGCGTCGACCGTGTCTGTTCCATTGACCTATGTATATATATATATATATATATACATAACTAGACAGACAACTAGACTTTTCAAAACTGTGCCGTCGGCGGCGCCGCATATGGGCAAAACGGCGGCGCTGGTAGGCGCTGCGCAGTGTGTTGTGGATGTAAAGCGGTGATGCTGGGGCGTTCTAAGCGGCGAAAATGACTATCATTTTAAAATGATATATTCATATATGAAGCAAAAACTTTGCTTGATATATGTAATATATCAAGTAAAAACGCGTCCCTGTAACAAGTAAATCGCGTCCCTGCCCTTCATCCCCTTGCAGAGACAGATACCGAGGGCACAGGGGACATGTGTCCGCTCATAGCAAGTTGGAGCCCATCTTGCGAGGAAAAGTGAACCTACTCGAGGCTCGAGTGCAACCCTTTCTAATTTTTCAGCTACATATGAAAATGTGCCCCCTAGAATCGTTGAGTTGAACCTTGAAACTGCATGGAACCCTTGAAATCTCAGCCGAAGTCTGATCCCTTGCAAGACCCTCGAGTGCGCCCCTCTCGAAATTTTCAGATGAATGCAACCCTGGGGGCTCATCCAGTGGCTCCGGACATGCCCCTTCCATGAAAAATCCTGGATCCACGCCTGCCCTCTTGGCTGCGCCCTTGGAAGAGGTCCCGGGTTGATAGAAATAACTACAATTAAAGAGGAAGTCTTGAGCACACGGATGTTGATATCTGAAAATTATTCGGGCGGGGGAGGGCAAAATACATGAAGGCAATGGGCAGGCCCAAATTGATTGGGGAACACACTCCATAGGGTCTCATGTTAAAGCTTGACATTTCTGGCGGGGGCAAAGCCAACATTGATGTGGCATTTGTTCCCTCGAAAGTATATAAAGCAACATCCCTGCCTGGGCGTCAACCCGTGCCCTGCAGGATGGTCGTGCGGATTCAGGGATGGTCTCGGATTCAGGGGCATGTCCCCATGGAATTTGGAACCTGCGCCCCTCCGGGAAGGCTCGAGTGCTCCCGTTCATATTTTTCATCCAGAAGCACCCCTTCAGTGTGCTCAAGTACACGCCCCCTCCCCTGCTAAACGGATTTTCGGCTGAAGGCAGGTATTTTCAGGTATTTTCGCAGGGTGCACTTCCTATGAAATGGCGCTCCTAGACAAATACCCTTCTACAATGAAAATTATTGGATCAGATCCTGATTAGGATATAGGGTGGACAGGCAGTACACATGTGCTGTCAACTACAAACATTCCCAGTATTACTTCGCTAGCATTTTTTTCGGGTATTCGGGGTCTAAATTCCATGGGGTACGCATGTCGAATACCGCACAAAGTTGGCAAAACGATGATAGACGCTCGACCTAAATACACAATTACAATATTTTACCAGATGTTTCACAGTTTTTATCTGCTAATCATGAACCTAGCATCATCTTGCACTACTTTTTGTCAAAATCTATCCACATTTAATTTTATAACATTTCATTCCAGGGCCAAAATGCATGGAAGTGGGCGGCGCGCTCGATCTTTTGCTCATATACCGCCGCTCCAGCCGGGACCGGGCGGAATAGGACGCGGAGCGTACAGCGGTCGGCGAGTCGGCTGTCTAGTTATATATAGAGGTCAATGCGTGTGCTCGTGTCAATGCGTGACCTGTGTGGCCCACATCTGCCGTGTTGGAATGCCTGGTGTCTTAAGGGTCTGTTCGATCGGACCTCCTATTTATTCCGAAGCGGCTTTAGGGGAAAATTGTATGGTGGTAGCTATGAATTGTAAAATTGTATGGTGGGACACCACACTTAACATCTCTATGTAGGTGATCTTTTAATCGTCGTTCCTACAGGGAATTAACCCTCGCCCGTATAGGGGGGTTAATTCCTGTAGGAACGACGATAGGGGGTTGGTGCAACCCCCTAAGGTTTTGTGTATTCCTTCCAAACCGATGAACGGATCGCTCTGAGATTTTCAGTACCCTCTGGGGCAACCTTTTGACGACTTTTGATGAATTTTTTTGGAGGGCATGTCAGGTCACAGAGTTATGAGGTCATAAAAGGGAGCACCTCCGAGCAATTTTC
Organism: Ashinkailepas kermadecensis; assembly: GCA_034440615.1. NCBI lineage: Eukaryota > Metazoa > Arthropoda > Thecostraca > Neolepadidae > Ashinkailepas > Ashinkailepas kermadecensis. Next base: position 87,051 of record JAOTOM010003515.1, read on the forward strand.
AACAAATACGTGATTATCGCACCTAAACATGACATTGTTGCCTACATCGACTGGTATTATGTGTTTTGCAATGCAATTTTGCAATGCCCAGATGGGTTCCCATTGGAAAAATAATGTTCCAAAATCGGTGAACTCGGTTGACCTCGTTTGACCTTCCGACCTTTTTTTAGCTGACCTACGGTAATTTTTCGTGGTGAATTCGAATTCAGCGTCCATTTTTACCCTGAGGAACTTTAAACTTCGAAATTGGAACCACTCTTAACCCTCGCCCGAAATGTTTTTTGGGAGGCCATGTCAGGTCACGGAGTTATGAGGTCATAAAGGGGAGCACCTACGACCAGTTTTCAACAAATACGTGCTTATCGCACCTAAACACGACATTGTTGCATACATCGACTGGTATTATGTGTTTTGCAATCGTAGTGTGCGTATTTATCTTAGAGTATAATATTTCTGGATCGGTTAACCCTCGCCCGTATAAGGGGGGTGCAACCCCTGAGGTGTTTTGTTTATTCCTTCCAAACCGATGAACGGATCGTGCTGAGGTTTTTCAGTACCTTCTGGGGAAACCTTTGACCACTTTTAGTATAATTTTTTTTGGAGGTCATGTCAGGTCACGGAGTTATGAGGTCATAAATTGGAACACATCTGACCAGTGTTCAACAAATGAAACCTTGAAACAAATGAAACCTTACCACGAGTTTCGAAATGCCATGAAACAAGCTTTCACATGACATATAAATTATACATATCACCTACACTTGCTAGTCAGGAGTACAGTCGGAAAAGTGCTATTTATTCCTGTCGTGACAACGGGCCGAACCCAAACCTGCGCCCACGTGACGTCACCGGCTGCCAATGAACATTGGCAGGGGCCGGTCGAGACCACGTTCCAATTTGTCCAGTTCTGTCGCGGTCGCGCGGAGTGATATACCTGTTTCGCTGTGCTGAACATGCCACGAGGAAGGGGTCGAAAGGTCGGCCATGGCGCCTCATCATCAGCGGAACCAAGCCGTGGTCATGCTGGCCGTTCTCTCACAGCCACCGAGATCATGCGCCTCATCGCTGTAGAAGACGACAGTAATACGGAACCTCAACCAGAATCAGACGCATCAGACAGCGAGGAAGAGCCAGAGGTTGTCTCTGCCGTCACTGTCATCGAAGAGGAGGACGAGACAGCTCCGCTAGCGCAGCCAGCTGCGGAAAATGACTCCTCTGACGACGACAGTGAGACAGAGGGAAGGGCCGGCTGTTCGGTCACAAACTTCACCAGGGTAGAGCGGGAGACCACTCAGGTGAAGGCACGCACCGGAAGGACATGGTCGACCGAGCCACCCAATCACCGTGTCCGTGCTGCCAGTGCCAACATTATGCGTGGTGCAACTGGACCAACGGGTGCTGCCCGAGCTGTGCAGCATCCGTAGAAGCTCTCGAGTTGTTTCTTCCGCCAAGTTTGGTAACAAAACTCGTGAAGCACACCAACGAAGAGGGAGAAAGAGTCGCCATCAGCACAAAGAAGACGCATGTGCCAGTGACCGAGCAGGAGCTGATGGCTTTCATTGGCCTACTGCTGCTCCGTGGGTGTGAGTTTGACCGCAACTGTGAGCTGCAAGACTTGTTTTACGGACCGTTCTCACGACCATTCTACAGGGCTACCATGCCCCAAAACCGCTGCAAACATCTATTGCGAATCCTCCGCTTCGACGACCGCTCCGATCGAGAAGAGAGGCGGAAGACTGACAAATTCGCCGCCTTTCGTGAAGTGTTTGAAGAATTCAACGCTTTGCTCTCGAAGTATTACAATCCGTCCGACTGCGTAACTGTAGATGAGACGCTGCGCAGCTTCAGGGGACGATGCAGTTTCGTCATATATATGCCGAACAAACCTGCAAAGTACGGACTTCTCATCCGGGACGTGGCTGACGCGAGATCGAGGTACATGCTGAAGATGCTGCCGTATGCCGGGAAGGCCGAAGAACCAGATCCTTCGCTTCATGTGACTGGCGCATCAAACATTGCGAAGCACCTGGTGAGAGACCTGAAGAACAGTGGCCGGAACGTCACCGCCGACCGATACTACACCAGTGTCGACCTGTGTGAGGACCTGCTGGAAAGCAACCTCACCTACGTCGGCACGGTCATGTCCAACCGCCGTCACCTACCAGAAGAGGCGAAGGAAAGCGAAGGCCGGTCACCACAGTCCACCAGATTCTACTGGTCGGACGGAGTGATGATGGCCTCCTACAACAAAAGAAAGGAAAGAATGTGCTGATGTTGTCGACCCAGCACATGGAACCATTGGTCGCCGTGGGCACGACCAGCAGAAAGCCCGAAGTGATGGTTTACTACAACCAAACAAAAGGCGGCGTCGACACCATCGACCAGATGATCGACCACTACTCGTGCAAGATGCCAACACGGAGGTGGCCCATGGTCATGTTTTTCATGATGCTGGACGTGGCCGCTCTGAACAGCTGGGTGATCATCGCGGACAAGCCCGGGCCATTCGGAGACACGAAGCACGGAGGAAGGAGGGCGTTTCTGCGCGAGCTGGGCCTGTCGCTGATCAAGCCAGCCATCGAGAGCCGGCCGACAGACGGCATGGTCTGCAAAACCAGGGCGGCAGTGGAGATTGTGCTGAAGAGGAAGACGCCGCCATCAGCAGCCGACGCACCTGAGTCCGCCGAGCAGACGCGCCAGCGGTGTCACGTGTGCGTGGTGGCTCAGCAGGGAACCGGATACAAAAAGGCGCGACATCAGAACGTGAACAAAGTGAAGCAGCGCTGCTGCGAGTGCAAAAAGCCATCGTGTACCAGCATAGCCGGAATGCAGGTGTGGTGTGCAACCTGTGCACACGAGATGCAGCCGACGAGTGAGGCTGCCGGTGTAAAAGGCCAGCGTGCACCAAGCACATCCAGAATGATGTGCAATCTGTGCGCATGAGATGAGACGAGTGATATATTTGATGAATCCGCTGTTCTCGCATTGTGGATGGCATGTGTCGTGTTTTATCTGTTTGGCGTGTTCTGTTCGGTGAGACATTTTGTCGGTGAACAATTATTTGTGCGATACAGATAGTATATTTGTTACACATCTGTTTTCGTGAGACCTAACGACCAGTAGTAATAGTAGTACTGAACAATATATGAAATCAGAATATAATTTATAAAATATTATATATGTATATACCTCGGAAACGCCGATTTTTTTTACGTACTTAGCGTAATTATGGGCATATAATGAAAAATACAGATGCCCAGATGGGTTTCCATTGAAAATAATGTTCCAAAAATCGGTGTCCTGGGTTGACCTCGGTTGACCTCGTTTGACCTTTCTACCTTTTTTTTAGCTGACCTTCGGTAATTTTTCGTGCTGAATTCGAATTAAGCGTCCATTTTTACCCTAGGCAACTTTAAACTTCGAAATTGGAACCACTTTTCAAAAAGTTGGATATTTGGGGTCACGGCTTTGACCTCATTTGGTGCATGACATATTGGTCCGATCACATTGTGTGACATGTCGCTATGTTCGCAAGGTACCAATAAACATATTTCCGGCCATTTCGTGCATATTTAGACAGTAGTTTCGATATAACTGACGATTTTCTTAGGAAAATACAAAACAAAAATCAATTTTAGACATTTGACCTGACCTGGAAGGTGAACCAGCAACCTTAGAAGGTCATACTGAATTCAATCGCGAGATCTCGGCTAGATATATAACTTTGGTCTTTGGTTCGTTTTCGTAACATGCACGGTTTCGAATCGCCAGGGGGTCGTGCCAACCTCCCCCTATACGACCGAAGGTGGTAAAATGCCGAATACTGGCGAGGGTTAATAGAACCAGGCGTTTCCAGAGATGGGGACAGTATCCAGTAATTATGAACTGGTGAGGTGCCCTCTGGGTTGGCCAGGATGGTTATGATACACATTTTGGACCATGGGTTATGAAGCAGTCGTGGCCCAGGGCTATAATGGATTGAGCAACCCTGAAATAATCATAAACCCAATTGACAACGGTCTTGTAGCATGATATTCCACGACAGGGATATAGCTAGAAATTGTCCAAGGAGGGGGCGGACTTTACGACTGGACCGGACCAGGGGCAGATGCAATGGTGGGGGCAATGGGGGAATGTGCTCCCCCCCCCTCACCGTGGAAGGTGGTGCCTCTCTGGCGGGAAAAAGGCACCTCTCTGGGAAGGCTCGAGTTTTTTTGTCAGCCAGACATCTCTTTGACGGAAAAGGCGCTACTACAGGTACTTCCGCAGCGACATCCCTCTGCAGGAGTGGCATTCCCGGACAAGCATGTGCCCACATGGCAATTCCTTGTTTTGCCCCTAGCCCAGACTACCCCGACATTTTTTACGTCCACTAATTTCGGCACCTTGATATCAACTCCGTTTTTCTTACATTTCAAGCAGTTTTTTTTAGTCTCATTTGTTAGGTCCTCGTTGGGGGCCAGGATCGTCGGATCCATTCCATCCTCAAATTGAATGCAGGCATGGCACTGCTATAAGCCAGGAATGCAGACCGCGGAAACATACATCTAGGTGCAGGACGTCAAAACTGTATTGCAAGAGTCGTCAACTTAGTATTCGGCAAGGGGTATGTAAACGCTTGTAAGAGCCCGTAGACTCACGCAAGGGCCCGCACACATTCGTAAAGGTACGTAGACGTTCGTAATAGCCCGTAGGCGTTCGTAGGATCCCATAAAAGTTAGCAAGAGCCCGTAGACGTTCGTAATATCCCGTAGGCGTTCGTAGGATCCAATAAAAGTTAGCAAGAGCCCGTAGACGTCCGAAAGGATTCTTTAGACGTTTGTAAGGGCCCGCAGATATTCGTAAGGGCGCGTAGGCTTCTGTAAACGCCCGTACCCTTTCGCAAGGGCCTGTATAAGTTCGTGTGTGAACGTGGACGTTCATAAGGACACGCAGACGTTAATAAGGTTAGTAATTTGGGCTTTAGAGCGCTTCGGCCAGGGACGTTTATCAGGGCCCATGGACGTTCGTAAGGCTTGTATCCCGTATACGTTCGTACGGGCCTGTAGAAGTTCGTAAGTTCCCGTAGACATGCTGAAGCAGAGGTGAAAAAAACCGGCTACTCGGCCACGAGCGTGGGTGACAGATATTTGAAAAATATCTCCGGTTATGGTGACAACTTACGGTACCGTATTATCATTGAGTATGGATTGTATTTATCATCAGGCCGTTTTGCCTCTTAACATACCCAGTCAATTTGTATTTCCTAACCATCCAGACATATACGTACTCATCTTGTTTCAGTAAATGTATCAGAAGCGCAACCGAAACAATTTAGTAGCTATGATCGAGGGGACAGGGGGGGGGGGGGCTGAAAAAACTCTACCACTCGTGGTAAAGTCCATAGGTTTTAACATTGCCGTGGTAAGCCTGTCACCTACGAACTGTCCCGTCCCCGTCCAGAGATTGAGCCCGACGTAACAGTTCCGTTTTCCGGCGCAGTTTGTGGCGTGTGGCACGGCCCACATCACAGGTAACGAGATATGGCTGACATCACGTGAAAGCCCCAAATGTTGGCTATCCGTCAGGCACAATTTCGTTGCGGTCGGGTCAACGTGTTGCGCGTGCGCGTCACGGGGGTCCTGAGAGAACGGGTGTCCGGTGAATGACCGGTCGCCCATAGGAATAGCATGTAAAACTGAGATTTTGCGTTCGGAAAATCACCAATTTTAGCGCTCCTCATCGACCAGATTCAGACCGCCATATCTCGACAACCAATGGACCGATCGACACCAAACCAACACCTCAGTGTTGCCACGACAATTTGTCAACATCGCCGTGGCAACCGTTTCCGAGTCACGCACCACGCGCACGCGAGAGGGGTGTGGAAAGCGGAAGCGACGTTTTTGAGCGTTTTTCACGATTGGGTCTAGTTCTCGGAAACGGCTAATCTTGGCGACTTGCCGTCACTTTCACATCATGGCCCCATGTACCGGCTACAATTTTCCAATTGACGATCAGCGGCTGCAGAGTGTGCGGGCGCAGTCATCGTGACACGGGCTGCACGTGTTTCAGTCCGTGAAAAAGGCTCCGCTTTCCACTTTCTCCACACCACTGTCGAATGACATTTTGCGGAGGAAGTTGCATGCGCGGATAGCCCCACTCTTTGTGATGCTTACAGTTCCTTCGGATTTCACCCATCACAAATACTTTTGTAGCAATCGTCGATGCCCTCAACCGTTACCAGACGTCACTTTCGGCAATCTTGGCAGACGGGGACGGGACAGTGTCCTGTCACCGCCCAGAGATTGAATCCGACGCAACAGTTCCGTTTTCCGGCGCAGTTTGTTTCAAAGCTGGTTTTATCTACCTAAAAAGTAGAAAAGGTGCGTTGTGGCTATCCTGGTTGCAAATTTAATGGCCAGTCAAGATCGTTGAATAGGCTATGAAGGCAAAGCATACCGGTTTACCTATCCGGCTGAAAAGAAGGAGGAGGAGAAGGAGGTCGGTGGCAATCATGGCACATTGCTGCAGGAAGTGCAGGTAAGACTGAATGTATTTCTACTAACCAACATCATGTCTGCAAAATATGGCAACCTTGAGGGTGTTTTGTTCATGTGCAAGCAAAAATACTATGAAACCTTGTGCAATTACCCAGCCATATAAAGCTGTTTGGTGCAGTATTATATGCACAATATTTCTCAGTCTAACATATCATTTCAGGCATTTTGCCACACTCAGACTTGTGGAATCTTTATCATGAAACAAATGTTTTGGTTCTTCCAATATGAGCCTTTGGTATTTTAATAATTTCATCCGGTCACTTCCTTGGGTTTTATTTATTTGGAGCAGGGCCCATGTTTCGTCATTAGCATGACTTGTTGCATTGACCAGAAGTGTTATAAATTACTTGAAACCAATACAAAATATGACCTATGACACTGTCCTTGATATTGGAGCTATAGTACAAGGGAATTAAATTTGTATTGGTAAATTTAATTTTCAAGGAGTCATTGGATGTGGAGAACAGCATGTTTCAATGCTATGTTTATCAGCATGATGAAGATGATGTGACCACCGATTTCCTTCAGAAATGCTTATTTTTAGTTGGAAAGCAAAATAATGTACTATTAATTTTTTTATACCTAACATAACCTAGCCTGGTTTACCCTACCTCCTTTTAAATTGTTTCTTCAATGTAGTCACAATTTGTGTGTTCAATAATATAACAATGTTAAGAAACATAAACTGGCCTTACCTTTTTTCAGAGAAAAAAATAGCCCATTTTTGTCTGATATAAAATGAGCACATTTGCACAATAAAAGCTAGCCTAACCTGTTGTTTTGCTTTCCTGAGTAAAATTTTTGTAAAAGATATTGTGAGCACATTACACCACGATAATACCAATATATTTATGGATGCACCCAAAAGAAGCAAGATTGGCTTATAGGGTGTGTTGTACTTTCACATATTAATTAATTATTTGAATTTGTTTTGTATGCATGTTCCAGTGCAGAAGACAAAGCAAGTCAACAAGTGCACATGATGAAACTGCAAAGTGTACCTCAATTTTTGAGCATGATGATCGGTTTTTTTCATTGTCCCAATGGTCTGATTGTTCCTTGCACCAGACATGCTTGATGTAATTGAATTTAAATTGAAGATCATATATAGACTAAATCATTCTTCTTTGTTCCACTTCAGCATCGTCGATATTTCGCGCTCGCACACATGCGTACGGGGTCTTACTGTGAGCCATGTGACAGCCTAGTGTTGTTCGATATTCTGTAGGTGACAGGCTGGACGCTTTTTTCACCTCTGTGCTGAAGGATCCGTAGACATTCGTGAGGGCACATGGACGTTCATAAGGGCCTGTAAACGTTCGTAGGGCTCATAGACGTTCTTACGGGCTCGAGAACAGCCTCGGCGGCCATAGCAAATGCTGTTTCCCTTATCTCAGCCACGTTGACCTGGCAGATGACTACGTACGGTCTCGTATACGTTCTTAGGGGCCCGATAACAGCGTCGGTGACCTTTAAAAGTGATGTTGACCTTCCTATCTCCGCCATGGCGACCTCGTAGATGGTGCATGGGGCGTGGCGCGGCCCCGAAGAGCCGCGCCAGAGGCCCATGGGAGCTCAAGGGGGAGTGGTGACCGCCCCGCCGCCCCTTGGCTACGTCCCTATCCCACGGCAGACCTATTCTTTCAATTATGGCTACTTGAAGATGCTTCGACAAAGCTAATAGGTACATCGAATATCTATCAAGATGTTTGTTTGCTTCGTATTTGCCCGTCATCGCGTTTTATGATCCATCCGTAATACAGTGCCGATCAGACTGCTATCAGACTTAACAACGCAATTGACCATGGGACCCTACACGTGGCTGCTGGAGCATGATTTGGTTGACGGAGCATAAACGATGCTAAGCTCGTTTTATGCAAAGGCATAGAGGCTGAACTAGCACTCGTCGCTCGCTCCGATGAGCGTATCGGTAGCCTACGATGACTAAATAGACCAGTCGCCTTTTACTTCACCTAAACTGACCTACGCTGGCACAACCTAACCCCAGCTAACCGAATCTAACGCAGCTTAGTGTAACTACACCTAACCTTATCAGACTCAGCGTGATCTAAAATGACAATCTACCCTAACCTACCCCGATCTGGCCTTACACGACTTGAGACAATATAGCTTTTCCGCATGTTACAAACTTCTCTTGGCTTACCGCAAAATGTTCCGTCCATTTGCGTTTCATCACTATCCAAACCCCGGTGTCCTGATTAGGGATGCACCGGATAGTGAATTCTGATATCCGGCCGAATAGTATATCCGGCCAGATCGTGAGTAATATCCGGCCCGGATAATCCGGCCGGATACTGAACCTTTTAGGTTCCCACCATTCCACCTTTTTTCTCAAGTGTATGCATTAAAAATGCAGGTGATTGCAGGCCCCCCAAAACCCCTCTTCATTAAGCAAGCAAGCAATGGCATGCTTTATCCCAAACTGGCGGATCCAGGGGGGCAAAATGGGCATTTGCCCCCCAAACGAAAATGTTGCGGGGAAAACCACGTTTTCGCCCCCCCCCCCCCCCCCAAACGGCGGCAAACTGAAATTTTTGCCGCATTACAGACAGGCCAACATCGCTCCCCCCCCGCCCCCCGTGGACACGACAAATACCACACCAACAATTACTTCCCTCCCCCGCCGGGCCGACCCACCCCCAACCCGGTCGACGACAAACACCATGCAACATCGCTCTCTCCCCCCCTCCAGATCGACGACACAACACCCAACACACGCCAACCCCCCCCCCTCGGTCGACAAGTGCTGGTTAATTTCCCCCCCCCCAAAAACTGGAGCGCCCCAGGTCCCAAACCTTAGCTCAGTATAGAGGATTTTTATTTGCCGGCGCTTGACATTTCGCTCACATCCGAAGTCCGTCGGAGCGGGACGCCGGGGATGGAGGCGCCAGGGAAACATTTTGCACGCGCGCGCATAGCTTTTTAACAAAATTTGCTGGCCTGCTGCGGCATTCGTGTTGGCATTCATTCACCTGGAACGCCAGGCGTCAGGAGCGTCCCTCTTCACAATTGTTTCAGGTTTAATCTTCTACGTAGTTGGCCTGCGGCTTAGGTGGCATGGCGGGGCACTCGCGTTCCTCATTCGTTTGGGCTATATTCAAACTGTGCGACGACAGCGATACCTATGCAGAATGCAAAATCTTCAAAAGACTTATCAAGAGAGGCCACGAAAGCGCGGGACAGAAAACCTTCAGCACGACTCCGCTCCACAATCACGCGAAAATGAAACATCCGGACGAGTACGAAACGGCCAAGCAAGCGAATCGCGGCTGTTTTGCGTCTGTCTCAACCTTTGGAGAGGAAGGTACGCCAAAAGATCGGAAGATTTCCGCTATTAAGAAGCAGCTATCGATCCAAGAATCATTTGAGTCAAGGAAGGTCTGGGACATTAACGACAGCCGCGCCAAGGACATCAACAGGGCCGTGATGATAATGATGGCCGTGGACAACCAGCCGTTCTCAATCGTAGAAGACGACGGCTTCAACGACCTCGTCGCCAAACTTCAGCCGCGGTATCTCCTGCCCAGCCGGCGCTACTTTTTAGGACGCCATGCTGCCGAGGCTGTACGACGAAGTGAAGGGCGATGTTCTGTCTGAGCTAGAGAGCTGTGACGGCAGCTACGTCTCCTTCACGTCCGACATCTGGACATGCTCATCGTCGCAGGAAACGTTCGTCAGCCTTTCTGGCCACTGGATCAAGAGCAATTTCCAGCGTCGAGACGTCGTCCTGAAACCGGCCCACTTTCCGGCATCACACAGTGGCATCAACATCTCGGAGATGCTGACGAAGATGTGGGACGAGTGGAACCTAGTCAGAAGTCGGCGGCATCTACTGATCCGTGACGGGGCCTCCAACATGACTCTGGGTTGCGAGCTGGCCGATATTCCGGCCGTCCACTGCACTATCCACCGTCTTCAGTTGGTGGTTAGCGACGCCATCCGGTCGCAGCCGGCTGTGAACGCGCTCCTGACCAAGTGTCGGAGGCTGGTGACTCACTTCGGCCACTCGTCAGTGGCCTGCACTACCCTCAAGGAGCTCCAGCGAGCTGAAGGCCTGTAACCGCGACTTCTGATGTAGGACGTTTCGACGCGGTGGAACAGCTCGTACTTGATGGTGCAGAGACTGGTGGAGCTGAAGCGGCCAGTTCTTCTCTACCTGGCAGACCACGAAGATCTGCTGCAGATGACTGCGAGCGATTGGCAGCTGTGCGGAAGCCTCCTGCACGTGCTGAAACCATTCTTCGATCTCACGAAGGAGATGAGCTCGGACAACGCCACGTTGTCCAGCGTCATTCCCAACATCACCTGCCTGGAGCTATGCCTGACAAGGATTGATCAGAAGGCGGCCGGCGCCCAGAAACTACGCGAGTCACTGCTACAAGCGCTGCGCCTCCGCTTCCTAACCACAGCTGACAGCTCCAAAGCGATGAATATCCTTCTGGAGAAACACTATGTGACTGCCACAGCGATCGACCCCAGATACAAGCTCAACTTCTTAAAGAAGTCTGAAGAAAAGGACAACGCCAAGACGCTGCTCCTCAGCGAGGTTCTTCGGCTGCTGGGGGCGCAGGACGAAGAAGTTGCTGCCACTGACAGCAAATGCGCCGACAGCCCCGCGTCTAGCACAGGGTCAAGTGTTAAGGAAGACCTATTCGGCAGCTGCTTCACACAGATGGTGAGCCAGGGCCAGGCACCAGCTGCGAAGCGACAACGCCGTGACGGCCAGGGTGACCTGAAGACTGCAGCGGAAGAAGTGCAGAACTTCTTCTGGTTGGTTATTGGTTTTACGACACGTCGACCGTTTCACGCCGATTGGTCGCGGGCGAAGAGTAGGACAGGTGAGATTGAACCAACTTTCGATTGACGAGCATCTGACCCCTAGACCACTCGTCCCCTGCAGAACTTCTTCACGCTCCCCCTCTCACCTCGCGAGACGGACCCAGTCCAGTGGTGGGGCGAAACAGGGCGAGCAAGTTCGTTCCCTCGCCTGCGCGCTCTCTCGCGTAAACTCCTGTCCGCCCCGTCGTCCTCCGTGTTCTCCGAGAGAATGTTCTCGGAGTACGGAACAATCTTCGAGGACAGGAGGAGCAGGCTTCTGCCGCGCCGCGGGGAGCAGCTCCTGTTTCTTCACCACAATGTGAAGCATTTCTGAACCAGGTCGTGTTTTGATTGACGTCACTCAGTGTAACTCAGCGTCACAGCGTCACTGAATGCTGAGTACGCACTTACAATCTTCGCAGGGACAATAAAGATCATACGCTTGGTCGTTTTTTATCGTCTGCTTGTTGTGTTAGGGGACACCCAAGTGGTGAACACTAACTGGAAATCGTTGCAAGCAATGGAAAATATCCGGTATCCGGCCGGATAGCAAGAAATATCCGGCCGGATAACGAATAGTTGAAAATTCGTGATATCCGGCCGGATACCCGGCCGGATAGTCTATCCGGTGCATCCCTAGTCCTGATACCATTCTTCGACCTGCTTCCCGCCCTGTCTCTTCCTCGGTATCCCTACTTGGTGCCGTTCCCTGGCCATGCTCTCGTGTCATGATGTTGTCCTCGCCTGCTTCCAGCTCCGGTTGCGCTTCCCGGTAGTTTCGTGCACCGTGCACCGTGCTTGTGCTTTGACCTCACGTCTGTGCTTCCGCTCACTTCCAACGCACAGGTCCTTTTGTGTAATGTTGTTCCCGAACAAAATCTCGTTTACCTCTTCCCAGACAGTTCCACCGGGGAACGGGACCCGATTTTTTAAACGGTTCACTGATGCAATTTCCCAGCTCAATTTCTCGGCGTAGTTCCCCGTACTTATTTGATTCCAAGAATGGTCTCCTGAAGGCCCCGAATATATCCAAACAGGCCCCGGAAGCTGCCGCACGAGCCGTAAAACGACCAGTGCCTTTGTAGCTACTCGGTAACTTGACCCTATCTAATTCTGGACTCTGTGGATAGGTGGGTGGCTGAGCAGGACTCTGAGTGTGTGAGTGTGAGTGTGAGTGAGAGTGTGAGTGAGAGTGAGTGAGTCTGGGTGAGTCTGAGTGTGAGTGTGTGAGTGAGTGTGAGCGATACAGACAGACAGACATTCATCGGCACATCACACATGAAAAGCACTTGGATTTCGATGGAAATCTTTATTCCCGGCAAATCACACGCCCGCCATCTGCTTCTTTTTTTGGACCATGTTATAGACACAGTACTTCACTTCACGCCAGCTTCTTCTGTTCAGTATCGGGTCACCTCTCAGTAGGTTTTCACATGCCACCTTGTTAGGACACTGAATGTTGTTGATCCACTTGGCCATTCCTACCCGTACTGCGTCCTTCTCTTCGGCCGTCCACATTCTCTTTGTGCGTGCTTTCTTCACTATCCCTAGATTCGCGCGGAGTGGTGTGGTCTTGTGCAATGTTGATATGCATTCTTCTTCCTCATGTTCCGTGTCTGTTGGGTTCATCTCCATTATCTCTTCTTCTCCCTCTGTCCTTGCTTCTTGATCAGCATCAGCATGCGGCACTGTGACGTCTAGGTCATCGCGTACTGTCGGATTTATGTCATCAAGACTTTTCCAAGTTGACACGAGACCAGCCTCCATCGCTAAGAGTAACTTGCCAACCTTGGCTACCTGAAGGTTTTTTTTCCGGGAGCCGATAGAACTGTCGGTGCACCCGAATGTCGTGGCCAAGAAAGCGTGCGACTGTATCGATGTCATTTTCTTGCAACTGGAGCAACTGCATCATCGTCGCCACATGCTTACGACATGATGTTGCCGTTACGTTTTTGCATCTGCTCTGAGTGCAAAGTACCGGACACAATCACTACCTCTAAGTGTCGTTTTCCCCTCAGTGTGGCTCACAAAAACGAAAGGGCACGACGGAGATATGCCCACTTCGTCCCTCTTTCCGATCAGAAAATCCAGAGAAGCCACCATTCTCTCTGTAAAAAGAATCGGAACGCCCCGGCCGCGCTTCCCCTTTACTGTTACATGAGCCAAACTACCACCGAGTTTCCTCTCTAACGGCGACAGATGCTCAATAACGTCCTGGTTCTGTTCTTTGCTCTTTCGACCGTATACATCCAGTGTCAGCCGTGATGCCTCCCCCGGTCTTCGCCTTTTAAACAATATCACCATTGCCAGAATTGCTTCTGCACACTGGGTGTAGTTTTTGATGCTCGGTGCTTCGTTCAGTCTCTGTTTCGCCGCCTCACAATGATTTTCCATGCAACGATGCACACGTTGTAAGTCTTCAGTCAAAGGCAGGCACACTGGCTTATTCCATCTCTTCCCTTCCAGAGTTCCCAGTGCACGACGGGAAACTTGAATCCTCCACTCAGTCTTGTAGAGATCGAGGAAGTCGTCAGCTTTCCGTCTCAGGATATCGTCTTTTGCCATGATGGCGCGTGTTTTCAAGATACCGGCACATACATTTAACGAGTGGCCCAACTTGAGGGCGAGCGAAGGTGTGCTGTACCCCTCTCCATCATATCCTGCCAACTTTCGCACGGCGCATGCGAGTTCCTTGAAAAATGCGGGATCCAGTGACGCCTCCAGTGAAGAACATTTGCTACTATTCTTCAGTTCCACTACAAGTCTGCCCAGTTCTCTCATCTTCTGGCTTATGTGGGCGTGGTGTTGAGCATCACAACCCACCTGTTTATACTTTCTTGATGCAAACTCCAAGATAAGCTTGTCCGTCCTGCACACTAAACCTATTTCGTCCTGTCGCATCTTTGCCAGCAGACCATGTAACTCAGCCTCTACGTCGTTACTAACTGGTAATAAAAGCCTCGAGGCCGCCTGCACTCGATTTCCTGGGTGAGACTTCACCTGCGCATGACACTTGTGGCGGAATAGGTTTTTTCTGGACAAAATCCAAAGCATTTGTTACAAGGGAGGAACTCGTCAATCGCAACATTCATCTTAGAGGGCGGACATCTCCACGGAATTATTTTACCTATCCATTTTTTAAAACATTCGAGTTATGGCTGAAGTTGCCGCGGTTCATGATGCATTGAAACAATTCCTTCCTCTCGTGAGAACCGGAAGGGAACGACAGAACCTCTTGAACATCTCGCTCGCCTTTGTGTTTGCGTGCCAAATGACGCGCTAATTTGCTCTGCGGTCTCATACAGAAAACACACACGTTTTTCTTGCTCCACTTTCGCCGAGTTCCATCGTTTTCAGACTTCTGTATGATGACCTCAGAATAAGTCGATTCAGCATCGGGGCATTTGTCGAGGTTCGTTTCGTAGTCGTAGACTGTAGAGCCATCGTCGCTCCCTGTGCCTCCGTGCAGGCCCTCCAAGGCAGTCCAGAATGGCTGGAGTACGTCTGACGACCTGGAACAACACGAATCAAATGTTACCCCGGTAAATATTCAGAAACTTCATCATCTGCACGCTGTTGACGGGGTGGACGGACAGGGTGGGAGAAGTGATGGGTGTGGAAGATCTTCACCCCCGACAGTCGTCATATTTACGCAACAAAAGTAGCATGCTGATAGTCTTCCTCTATACCGAGCTCCAGTCCGCCCATCAGTTCACAAGCACCGACCCACGCGATGGCGTGCAGATCGTCCACCACTAACGTTCCGTCAAATCGTCCACCACTAACGTTCCGTCAAATCGTCCACCACTAACGTTCCGTCTGGTCGCGTGGCCAGTCTCTGGACTTCGATGGGCCGCTAGCATGCAAATTAAGGACCAGATTTCAAATTTCATGCATGAAATAGTATGCGGGGATCGACAGATCGACAGATCGACCAGGGCCCGGCACCCTCATCTCTCAGATCTGGTTCAAAATTGTTGCATGGGGTTATCCTATGCCCTGAATCCACCTGTGCAAATTTTAATTCGATCAGGTCAACGGCCCAGGAGTTATAGCCTCTGGAATTTCTGGAAGGTCACGATGCAGGGTTATGTTCGGCGGCCGATAACTATGCTAAATATCATTCCGAATATAAACATCCAGACATTTTCGAACTTGCAAAGGTTCAGTGAATCCAATTCCGACAATATGTTTTAGATTTGATGAATAATTAAAAAGTTACCCAATGACCTCAGGTCACATCACCTCCGGTAACCTCGATGCCCGTTAAAATATTATCAAAAAATGGGCACGATGGATGGACCATATTTTGGCTTGATATATAATAAATATAAATAATTGGGTTTTTGCTACAAATGTTCGTTTTGAGAACGCAAACTTTACCATATTTGAATCTTTTCGATGATTGACCTACTAACTCGGCCGCCACTCTACACATAATCGAAATATATTATGATAGCATTCACGGACGTGCTTCCTCGCATTGTGCGGATGATGGACGGTTTTAAAAGGTAGTAATGCACAAAGCTGCATAATATTAATACATTTCACGAACGACATCAAGCCAGTAGTGTAGCCAGGATTTCGTCCAGTGCGGGGGCGCGACATATGAAGAGAGCCCTTATATATATATATATATATATATATATATATATATATATATATATATATATATATATATATATAATATATATTATATATATATATATATATATATATATATATATATATATTTTTATTGTCTTACGATATGCTTTTCATCGTTCGTATGCTCATGCACGATATTCATAAGCAGAACTAAGATATGCAAGTAGAACATTCATTACATTTTCAACGTTTCATCCTCCTACGGACATTTTCAAGACTAGTTCAAGTGGGTCGCGATCACAAGTTTGTAAAACAATAAAATACATACACGTGTGATACATGGCATAATGCACTCCCATTTTTCTTACGTATATTGAGAAGGCGAAAAAAGCAGGAACAACTGTCATCAGTTCATCGCTGTGTCACTCGCCCTACTGCCTGATGGTGCGCTGTGGGCCATCATATAACAGCAATGTGCCTCGTGCATTGCTCTGCCGGTCGATGGTTGGGTCAATCTCCCGGATAAAAACCGCTTCCAAGATTTGGAGGCGGCGCTTATCAAGGGCTGTGCCTAGGACTTTTGTGTTCAGGGTCATGTTGGAGCGTTTGAGGTGGTTGGAATGGTCACGTTCGGCGTGTGTCTGGAGCCCGCCCTGTTGTAAGTGCATTGATATGCGGCGGCTTAAGGGCGTGGCCATGTGCCCAACGTAGCCATTGTTCTGCAGGAGCGCGCACTCTCCTTTTATGCATTTGTAAAAGTAGATGACGTTGGGCATTTTCAGAAGTGTTTTGTCGCGGTGTGGGTTGTTACTCATGACCAGGTTAGACGTTGCTGGGCTGCGGTAGTATATGAATAGCGCTAGTTTGTCCTGGGTGTTAGTGGGGTGCAGTTGTTCTTAATGATGCGCTTGAGCGTTTTGCACCCTGTTTCCAGCCAGGGCTCATGGTGTTGCGGTAGTACAGATGGTGTGTTGTGCCCGTAGGGTTGGAAGCAGGTGTTTGTGCCATATATGTGTCAAGTGCTCTCCTGATGGCATGGTCTATGGCAGAAACCGAGTAGAAATTGTCACTCAGGATTTGCTTGACGCGTTTAAGCTCTTGGGTCACCAACTGCCAAGATGAGCAGTGCTGAATGGCCCCGTGCACATAGGCTTTGATGACACCGACCTTGTGCATGGCTGGACACTCACTTTTCCCGCTAAGATATTTTCCGGTATCCCTTGGCTTCCGGTAGACGTCTGTGACAAAAGCGCCTGAGGATGTGTCGATGTTAATGTCTAGAAAACTGGTTTTGTCATCTTCGTTCTTCTCCATGGTGAAAGTTGGTCCCGACACGCTTTGCAAGCGGGACTGAAGGTCGTGGAGGGCGGATGTGTCAGCTATGTCAATCAGGATGTGATCTATGTATCTGCAGTATATGTGGTGGCTGTTGTTGGCTGACAGAACCTGGTGTTCAACCCAACACACAAATGCTTGGGCAAGCAGCACCCCTAGGGGCGACCCCATGGCAACACCATCTGCGTGGTACTAAAGGTTACCGCAGGGGCACATGAAGGTACCATAGGGGAGAACGGAGATGACAAAATCAGTTTTCTAGACATTAGCATCGACACACCCTCAGCCGCTTTTGTCACAAACGTCTACCGGAAACCAACGGACACCGGAAAATGTATTAGCGGCAAATGTGAGTGTCCAGACAGGCACAAGGTCGGTGTAATCAGAGCCTATGTGCACAGGGCCATTAAACACTGATCATCTTGGCAGTTCGTGACCCAAGAGCTTAAACGCGTCAAGGAAATCCTGAGGACAATTTCTACTCGGTTTCTGCAATAGACAGAGAAATCAGGAGAGCACTTGACACATACACGGCACAAACACCTGCTTCCAACCCTACGGACGCAACACACCATCTGTACTACCGCAACACCATGATCCCTGGCTGGAAACAGGATGCAAAACGCTCAAGCGCATTATTAAGAACAACTGCACCCCCACTAACACCCAGGACAAACTAGCGCTATTCATATAATACAGTGGCCCAGCAAAGTCTAACCTGGTCATGAGTAACAACCCACACGGCAACAAAACAACTCTGAAAATGCCCAACGTCATCTACTTTTACAA
Source organism: Ashinkailepas kermadecensis (assembly GCA_034440615.1). NCBI lineage: Eukaryota > Metazoa > Arthropoda > Thecostraca > Neolepadidae > Ashinkailepas > Ashinkailepas kermadecensis. Next base: position 105,143 of record JAOTOM010003515.1, read on the forward strand.
ATGCATAAAAGGAGAGTGTGCGCTCCTGCAGAACAGTGGCTACGTTGGGCACATGGCCACGCCCTTAAGCCGCCGCATATCAATGCACTTACAACAGGGCGGGCTCCAGACACACGCCGAACGTGACTATTCCAGCCACCTCACACGCTCCAACATGACCCTGCGCACAAAAGTCCTAGGCACAGCCCTTGATAAGCGCCGCCTCCAAATCTTGGAAGCGGTTTTTATCCGGGAGATTGACCCAACCATCGACCGGCAGAGCAATGCACGAGGCACATTGCTGTTATATGATGGCCCACAGCTCACCATCAGGCAGTAGGGCGAGTGACACAGCGATGAACTGATGACAGTTGTTCCTGCTTTTTTCGCCTTCTGAATATACGTAATAAAAATTGGAGTGCATTATGCCATGTATCACACGTGTATGCATTTTATTGTTTTACAAACTTGTGATAAATATATATATATATATACACATATATAAATACATATATATACACATACATACATATGTATACATGCATGCATGTATGCAACGAAACAGAGAAAGCTCGCGGCGAAGAATTTGTGGTTTTGCATGGTGAAAATCTCTAAAGTTTTTTGTTTAATCCAGCATATGTTTGGTTGCTAAGGGGGTTGACCCCGTGCCCTCTGGTTGGGCCCAACTTGTTCCGCCTTTTCAACACCGTCATACTTTCTCAAAATGAGGCGTGAATACTAGTGGGGAAAATAAGTTGAAGACTTGGGGACAGGGGAACGACAAGCAACATGCCTGGCCAGCTATGCCGAACACACAGCGTCCTGCAAATTATTTTTATTTCTTTTTGTGTAACCAGTGTCGCCCGGGTCCAACGCCCAGCAACTAGCACCGCTGGAGCGGCTGCCATCACAGCTATCGCTAGGCTGTTTGTTTCGCCATCGCCCGAGCGTCCGTAGCTGCTGGAGCAGCTGTGGTCAGGCCACTGGGACAGCTGCGGCCGCTTGGGCGGTCGTCCAAGCCAAAACGGTTGTGGCCGTTGGCGCGACCGTGAGGTGATGTCGCAGCTGAGGTGGCGGTGGGTGACCTTGCCAGTCCTTGGCAGCAATTATGGCTCTCAAAATATGGTATCTCTGAGGCTGGCCCTCAGTATTCCTCGCGCCCATCGCCAGCTATCAAGGACTCTCTTAGCCACCAGAGAGGTCCGATCATTCAGGTGCCCATCCCAAAGCTTAGGAACATCCCAGCCTTGTCCTCTCTGGCTCTCAAGAGATCTATTCATCTGTCAGGAGCCCTCTCCATCTTTCATGGGCCATTCCCAGTCCTCCACAAACTTGTGTTTCAGGGGAATCCTGCAGCTCTGAGACATGCCTCACAATTTCTCGCAAACATGGCCAACTCTCGGAACTGTCCTTAGCTCTTACGTAGCTCTGTTTATCCCCAGTGTTCCTCCGAAGCCTCAGGAGCACCACAGTCCGGTCCGCTCTAGCTCTCAGGGGACCTCCCTTCTCATCAAGTCTTTCGGGCTGGCAATGACATTCTAGCTCTGGAATTGGCTCTCAGTATTCCTCACAACCATCGCTAGCCCTTAGAGACTCTAGATCTCAGGGGGCCCTGTTCGTCTCATAGGGACCTTCGAAGCCTCTTGGGCATCCCAGTTCAGTCCCCTCTGGCGTTCAGTCAGTGGCGTCGCCACGAAATTCTTCCAGGGGGGGCAAGGTCGAAAGGGGGCCTCCTGTTCCCCGAAAGGGGTCCTCTATTGTGCTAGGGTCTCATATTGTTTTTAGGCTCTTACTATGGTTCGAGAATGGGGAACATGATTTCATATTGGTGTTTTGTTTGTTCTTGGCATGGTGCGTCATTTACTCAAAACGCAATATCACCAATCATTTTCGCTGAAAACTGGGCCATACCAGGGTATAAATAAGTAATATTTGGATAAATACATAAGTGCCAAAACAAACCAACGTCTCAATGCTTTCCCGAATCTTCCCGCTGGCCTCTAGATTGCAGCGACCTGGCGGGGCTGGTGCTAAGCATATCTTACAGATATCTTACTTACAGATACAGATATCTGCCATTGATCAACCCACTTTTAAGCCCTCCAAGTCTAACTGAATATAGCTAGATTCATCACCACTGTTATTTATTCCCACCAGCTTGATGCCGTAAGCAAAGCTTGAGCGATCATTTCTCAGTCATAGGACGACATTTTCGCAAAGGTGACAACGAGAAGTGGATTGCATTGGTTTTCTGAGCGCCATCTTAGGAATTTGTTTATTTTTATAACATTTGGTGCTGGCTGCAAGGCAACTGTCACACGAGCTAAAATATATCCTCAGCGAATACATTCACGGCAAGAACAAGCATTGAACAGCAATGCATAAGTGACAATGCAACAATGCAACAATGCCAGTGCATACATAATCCAAACCTTCACGCCTATCATTTTCGCTGTGCTGTACCGTTTTGTAAATGACGTTGAGAAGGTATGGAAGCTAGGAAGCACTAATTATGCAGGCTGTAATAACAGAAAAGAAGTTTGTTGGAAGAAAATGCATTTAAAAACATCATTCATCCCATTTTATATGGGGCATGGATGTTGTATTGTATGCTTGTGAGGGGTAATTTGTCCCCTCAATGTTGGCTTTGCTTTTGGAAGACTCGGTGCGCTTTGGAGGGTTAGTTGTATTTTCGGGCACCGTTGTACTCTTAGGGTCCCGCTGTGTATATTTGGGGCTTCTGACGCACATTTGTGGGGCCCCAGTACGATTTTGGGGCTTCGGTGTGATTTTTCTGGGTCCCAGCGCGACTTATCGCGCCCAGGCGCGTGGTTCCGGAGACCCAACGCCAGCTTTCTGGGCTCAACGCGATTGTTGTGGATCTTTGCTGTTTTTTTTTTAAAGTCCGAATCCCGGCCTGATTTTTCGAGCCTCTGGCGCCATGTTTTTGTATCCCGGGGTCTGTAAGTGATAGGGCCTTAAAACATACGTTGCAGCCCTCAATAAACATACCGGGAGCTCTTAAAAAAATACACTGCAAGCGCGCAAGGCGCACAGGGGCCATGAGAACGCACAAGGGCCTGAAAAAGAGGCTGGGGCCACAAAAGGCAACATGGTTCCAAAACGTACAAAACGACCGGGAGCTAAATAAACACATCGGGATCTTCGAAAACGCCCTGACACGTAAAAAATACTCGGTGCACAAAAAAGCAACAAAGCCCTAAAACGAGCAGGGTTTCGAAGATGTATGAGGCCCATAACTTCAATTTAAAATGTATTACCCACCACTTTAAAATACAAAATTTCACAATTTCATGCATTCCAGTTCATAGCACCCGGTCGCCACGACGGCAACGTCAGTGCACGTGCACACCCATCTTTCGCATTCGGTGCATTCGCCACACTTCGTGCGATGCTACGGTTTCTCCTAGGCCTTCTGCGTTTTGCTAATTGCTGCCACATGATAGACTTGCGCCATATTTGACGTGATGGAATGCTTCGTATGGGCGTTCGCTGCGTAAAGTCGATTGATTCAATTCGATCTTTAGTAGTTTTATCCTTCCCACATTTTCTGGTAGTTATGAAATACGGTTTCCGCTGAGCTTTGATGCACTTCATATCTTTTCTGCTATCCTCCCAGATTGGCTACCGAACCGAGGCCCAGCCTCAGCGTTCTTTTTCGACCCCTTGCGTCTTTCTTGGTCTATGATAGTGTATTATGGCTCCAATCCATTTTTGTTAGGGGCCCAAAACATTTTCGAACCCCCTGCTCGTTTTAGGGTTGTTGCATTTTTGTGCACCTATGATTTTTTTTGCACGTGTCAGGGCGTTTTCGAAGATCCCGATGTGTTTATTTAGCGCCCGGTCTTTTTGTTTGTTTTGGAACCATGTTTCATTTGCGGCCCCAGCCACTTCTTCAGGCTCTCGTGCGTTATCATGACCCCTGTGTGCCTTGAAAGCTTCCAGTGTATTTTTTAGACCTCTCGGTATGTATATTTATGGCTGCAACTCATGTGATAAGGCCCTGTCGCTTTTTGTGATACTCTGTGCGCTTTGGAGGGTCAGTTTATTGTGGGTTTACTTTGGGCTTCTCATGCGCGCTTGTGGGGCCCCAGTACAATTTTGGGGCTTCGGTGCGATTTTGCTTGGTCCCAGAGCGGCTTATGGCGCCCAGGCGCGTGGTTCCGGAGTCCCAACCCCAGCTTTCTGGGCTCAATACGATTTTGTGAATCTTTTCTGATTTTTTTTAAAGTCTGAATCCCGGCCTGATTTCTCGAGCCCTTGGCGCCATGCTTTTGCATCCCATCTCGATTGTTCCAGATCCGGTTTGTTTTTCGGTGCCGTAGGCAATTTGTGAAGACATCTGATAATATGTTCGGTGCTCCAGAGCCATTTTTTTACCTGTGCATTTAGTTGTTGGAATCCCTCCTTATTTTGGAGGGCTCCAGCTTGGTTTTTTCGGATACCGATCCGGTGTTTGTGGTCACACTGTGCTTACGTGTGGCCCTAGACGCCAATTTTTGAGAGCCTCGACGGGACTACCGATGGGAATTGTGGGTTCCGAGCGCGATATTTGGGGGGCCCGGTTCGAGTTTGTGGGACGCGTTGTATTTAGCGGTGGCCCCAACGCGATTTTGGCGGTTCCTGTTGCAATTTGTCGGGCCTCGGGGCCAGTTTCCCGGGGCTCGCCGTATTTATTTGGAGACGGCCCATACGCGAATTCTGGTGGACCGACGCGAATTTTGGTGGCCCCAGCGCGATTTGTGAGGCCCCGGCACGATTCTTTGGAGCTTAGCCCTCTCAGGATGGTGGGGGAATTTGCCACTTTGATATAGCACTGCGGCCACTGAAGGATTTTTTTTAAATCCCAGAGTGACATTTCGGTTAAGGATTGATTTTTGGGGAAGCTGCAACTTTTGGGGCCTCGGCGCGACCTTCTGGGCCTCCAGTGTGATTTTCATGGGCTGCGACTCGACTTTTTTTTAGTCCAATGCGATCTTTTGGGTCCCGACGTCATTTTCTTGGAGCCCTAGCGCGAGCTATAGCGGCCTCGACACTTTTTGGGGGTCCAATGCATTTTGAGGGATTTTGGCGTCATTGTTGGGCCCCCAGAGTGATTATCCATGTCCGGATTGTGTTTCGTTGCTCCGGCTTCATTTGTTTTGGTCCCAATGAGACTGTTGGGGCACGGTAGGACCTGTCGTGCCCCTGGCATGACTCGTGGTCCGGGCGTGAATTTTTGGTACCCTTGGCTCAGCGTAATTTGCGGGGGCGCCGGCCGGATCTTTTTCGGACCCATATCGTGATTTTGAAGTACCCAGACACGACTCCTACTATTTCTTAGCGGTCGGAAATTATAGGCCTCCTGTCGCGTCTTAAGGGTCTCGTCTCATTTCCTAGAGCATTTTTACCGGTTTTCGACGTCTCCTTCTGTGTCCTACCCTCTTCCATATTCAATGGTCCTCCTCTCCCGTCTTGGAGGGCCTCCTCTTGTATTCTGGGGCCCCTTTAACATGGCATGGGGCTTCCTCTCATCTTCCAGGGACATTCTCTGCCAAATTAGGGGGCTCCTGCCACGCCTCGTGATCATCCTCCTTTATCATGGCAAAGCCTTACCAGTCTTGAGGGATCTTGAATTTTGGAAACCTCACCTCCTTCCATACCTGCCACCACTCTCATCTTAAGGACCTCCTCTCATTTCCTGGGAACTCTTTCCGGTCTTCGGGGCCTCATTTGGTCCTGGAGACCTACTCCTTCTTGAGGGACTCCTCTCGAGTCTGGCAGGTGCCTCATTTCTCTTCTAGAGGCCTTCTTTTTCAAATTAGGGGCCTCCTCTCAAGTCCTGGTGGCCTCCTGCTCTGCGTGTGGATTCGATCTTTACCCATCTTAGGGGTGGTCTCTTATCTCTTGGTGGACTCATCTTCTTTCCCAGGCGCCTCCTCTGCCAAATTACTGGCAACCTTTCCTATCTTAGTGGTCTTGTTACTTCCCGGCGACCTTCTTAGCCGCCTTGGAGCCTTCTTTTCCGGCTGGGAGCCATCTCTCTAATCCAATGGCCTTTCTCTCCTATTTTAGGGGCCTCCTCGTTCATCGTGGGGTCTCATTTCCGATCTTGTGTCCTTCTCTTCCGAATTAGGTCCCTCCTGCCACGTGTCTGGATCATCCTTTTCTATATCGGTGGAGCCTCACCCGTTTGGGGCCTGCTTTTGCGTCTCGGAAACCTCATCTCATATCCGTTGGCTTCCTTTTCCGTCTTAGGGCCTCCTCTCATATTATTGGGCCTCCTTTCCGGTATTGGGGCCTCCTTTGCAATCCTGGTTGCCTCCGTGCCATTTTTGACACTCTCTTGATTTCTGGGGACTCCTACCCTCTCCAAGACTCCTTTTTCAAATCAGGGGCCTCCTCTCACGTCATGGGGGCCTCCTTATCGGTGTTTGGAGTCTCATTATCCTCTTAGCAGGGTGCTTTTGCGTCCTAGTCCTAGATCTTCTCTTCTAGGGTCCTCCTCTGCCAAAATATGGGCCTCATCTGGTTGGTCTCGGAGGCGTTCTCTCATTCCTGCGGAGACCTTCTTACCCGTCTTGGGGCCCCTATCGCGTCCGGAGAAATCTCCCCTATCACGTCTTAATTTTATATTGCAGGGACATTCTCTTCCGTCCTGGGGGCCTCGTTTTCCAAATTAAGAATATCCTGCCACCCATCGGAAGCCTTTTCGTCCAACCCGGGTGGCTTCTTGCCCGTCTCGGTGGCATCCTTTCAGTCCTGAGGGCATCCTTTTCGTGCCGGGGGCTCCTTTTCGTCCTGGGAGACTCCTTTTAGTCCGGGGGGCCACCTCCCAATCTCTGTTCGACGTCTTAAGGGCCTCCTTTTCGTCCTGGGGCCTCCTTTTCATCCTGGGGTCCTCATTTTCGTCCTGGAGGCCTCTTTTCGTCCTAGGGGCCTCCTCCCAATCTCTGTTCTACGTCTTGGGGCCTCCTCCGTTCTACGTCTTGGGGGCCTCCTTTTCGTCCTTAGGTCCTTGCTTTCCGTTCTGGGGGCCTCCTTTTCGTCCTGGGGGGCCTCCTTTTAGTCCTGGGGGCCTCCTCCCAATCTCTGTTCTACGTCTTGGGGGTCTCCTTTGCGTCCTGGGGGCACCCTTTTCTTCCTGGGGACCTCCTTTTCGTCCTGGGGGCTACCTCCCAATATCAGTTCTACGTATTATGGGTCTCCTTTTCGTCCTGGGGGCCTCCTTTTCGTCCTGGGGACCTCCTTTTCGTCCTGGGGGCCTCCTTTTCGTCCTGGGGGCACCATTTTCGTCCTGGGGTCCTCCTCCCAATCTCTATTCTACGTCTCGGGGTCTCCTTTTCGACCTGGGGCCTCCTCCCAATCTTTGCTCTACGTCTTGGGGCATTCTTTTCGTCATGGGGGCCTCCTTTTCGTCATGGGGCCTCCTTTTCGTCCTGGGGGCCTCCTCCCAATCTCTGTTCTACGTCTCCTATAGAGACCTGATTATATTTCCTGGGGGCATAGTCAGTCTTGAGGCCTCATTGGCAGCATGATCTTCTGTCCCGTCGACCTCCTTGCTCACCGTTTTTGCTGTGCATTTGCGGATAAGGGCCTCCTCAAATTTCAGGGGGCCCCCCAGTTTCACGGCAGGGGGTGGCATTGCCCGCGTTGCCCACCCCCTTCCCCCCGGTGGCGACGCCCTTGCGTTCAGTGATCATTTCCAATCGGCAGGCGTCTTCTCCAGCTGTTAGGAGCCCTTCCCAGTCCTTGACAGTCTTTCTAGCTTCAAGCTCTGACATTGGCCCTCAGCATTCCTCACAATGATTGACCTAGGGACTCTTCTTAGCTCTTAGGGAACTTTGTTCGCCCTCAAGGGCCCTCTCATGCTACTTGGGATCCTTCCTAGTTATTGACAGCTTTTGTGACTTCAATAACATTCTAACTCTGAGGCTGACTCTCGGTATTCCTCACCTCAATTGCCAGCCACCAGGGATTCCTTTTCCTCTCGGGTGATCTTGTTCATTCATTAGGGATCGCTTTCAACATCAGAAGAATCCCAGTCCAGTACTCTCTGACTCTCAAGAGCTCCTCTCCAGCACTCAAGGCCCTCTCCTGCTTGTAGGGGCACATCACAGTTCTCAATAGTCCTGTCTAGCTCTCATCTCAGGGAGTTTTAGATCTGAGATGGGCCCTCACTAGTCCTCTTCAGTTCGCATGGGTCCTGTTCATCCCTCAGTTGCCCTTTCAAACCCAAAGAGCATCCCAGCCTTCTCAGACCCTCACGCGCCTGTATATTCTTCAACCGTTAGGGGCCAATTCCAGCTGAGACTGGTCTTTCCAGCCGGTATAGGCACTCCAGCTCTCGGGCGGGTCCTCTCCTGTCTTCACGACCCTTGCTAGCCCTCAGGGCGGACGCCTCCACGTCTCAAGGGCACTTTCTACACAAGCTATTTGATGTACTTAGATATTTCCTCGGTTATATTTCTGTCTTTCAGGGCGGTCGCCTGTAGGGCCCCATCGGACTGGACAGGGGGCGGGTACCCCTTCACCACTTGGAAACGCCACTACTGCGTAGCAGTCCCGGCCCCTCCATGGCCTTAGGAACCCTTTGCGTAGCACAGGGAACCCTCCGCTTCGGCCCGGATCGTCCCTGAAGCTCGGGGGTCTCTTTATGGGCCTGATGCCCGCTGTCAGCTCTGAAACCCTCTCCATTAGCGTGAGCCAAAGCCTACCCAGTGGCTCTGCACGTCCGGCCCAGGGCTCTATCCGTCGGCTAAGAGGCCCTCTTTCACGGCTCAGGACACTCTCCGTCCGGTCAGAATTTCCTCTTCAAAAGTTTGGGCCTCCTCCATCATGCATGTGAGGTTTCAGCCTTCATCGGCCCAGGGGCCTTTCATGCCGGTTCTGGGCTCTCCCCGACGGCCCGGAGTCCTCCAGCGGCTAGGGGCCCTCTTTGTCTGCGCAGGAGACTTCCTGAGCGATCCAGGTCCTCCTCTGCCAGGCCGGAGGCCCTCTTTCAACTGCTTGGGCCACTTCCATCGGCCCAAGGGCCTTTCTGACGGCCCGAGATCCCCTGCGGCAATTAGGGCCCCTCCGTCATTTCAGTCATACTCTTTGATGACCAAGGGCCTTTTCCGGCAAGCCGAAGGGTCCTTTTCAAACGCTTGGACCATGTCCATCAAGTCAGGGGCCCTTTCTCGGCTTGGAGGTCTGCTGATAGCCCGGCCTCTCCGAGTTAGAAATTCAATCCTCGATAAGCTTAAAATACGATAAAGTTTGCGCTCTCAAAACGAACATTTGTAGCAAAAACGCTATTATTTTTAACTGTTATATATCAAGCAAAGTATGGTCCTACCATTCTGACTGATTATAAAAACTGAATCTCACGGGCATCGAGGTCACCGGAGGTCACGTGACCTGAATTCATGGGGAAACTTTTCAATCATTTATCACATGAAAAATAATACCGGAATTGGATTCCTTGTAACTTTGCGAGTTCAAAACCTCATCTCTCTCAGATTCTGGTGACGATTCAACCCCATGCAGACAGTGATGTATCGTTACGCCTCTGGAATTGAGCCACCCAACATTAAAGTAGAAGCTTTGAACCGAAGAGAGTTCCGTGGGGCGATCTTGGGCTTACACGGGGAATGAAGGCATATAAATACGGAGACGTATAGACATGTACTGTCTTGGATGATATGATGAAAACAGCTTGAGTTGCTGTGGAGGCTTTACAGAATCTGCAAACTGTTTTGTGCGGAGATGTAATTGATAATGTTTTCCGACAAAGGGGGGAGGTTAAGAAAAGCTGCTGCTTTAGCATGGGATCAGTCTTACGATCTCGGGAAATAAGATGGCGTGCGATACGAGTCTTTCTGGGCATGTTAGTTAGTTAGTTATTTGGGTTTTAGGGCGCATCAACTGCATTGGTTATACAGCGCCCATTTTCCGGGCATGTTCCACTTATATAAATTAGCCGATTAAAAACAAAATGTTGAGGTCGATTTTTAATAAAAAATTAATTGTCACTGAGTCATTTTCGTGGACAATGCGAGAAGAACAGACACGAAGCATACTCGTCACCAAGGTAAGTCCGACCGCATATATGTTACAAGTAAAACGCAGGCCTAGTACCGAAGCAACTGTTTACGGGAACCAAGTTATGACCGGTCATGAGATGAAATAATTGTGCAGCTTCACGTGCTTACAGCGCTTTCTTACGTGCCAGGACTCGGACGTATTACGGAGTCCACAGATCCATTGGATTCAGCGACGGCATCGGAACTCCGGGAGTCCATACTGAAAATGAACAAGAAGAATATAACAGTAATTCAAAGAATACGCGCAGGATGATCGACGATAGTGTCTCTGACACATGTGGATGCGTCCTGGGGACACGTTGTGTCTCAGATTCTGGAATATCTTTGCTCAGAAACTACTATTCGGAAACCGTGTGATTCATGTATTCAAACTATATGCCATGAAACCACTTCTCCACATTGATTCTCTTTACCAATAAGCACTGATGCATGAATCGAAATGTCTGGTTGATAAAAGGCAAGCGGACATTCCTCGATTTTAGAACTAAGCAACGGAATCCGATCCTGAATATCAGCCCGGTACTCTTCATGACTGAAATGGACAGTTATATCCTAAATCCAACTGGATTCGAAGCCAATGTCTTATTTTTACCACTAATCGACAAGGAAATATAGGATTTATGATCATCCCTTAAGATCCGCGATCGTGTAGAATCCAGGACCAGGCACCTTCCATCATATATTTCTTAGAAAGATAGGAGTATGCAGTTGGTCCGCACAAATCGAACAATGCTTCAATCTGTAGGAAATTGGTTTGCATTGTACTCCTACAACGAAGTTTCATCATTTTTAAAGGGGTAGACAATGCAACATTTTTGGATACCATTGTTGGCTTTTCGATGCCCGATTGTCGAGTATTCCGAAGAACCTTCCCGGTTCCTCGATAGAAAATAATCCTACCAATGCATCCCTCAGGATTGAGGATCTGAGCGCCGATATCACGAAGTATCTTCCAGGATCCAGGATTGAGATCTTAGTTTGCCATACGATCTGTCAGTATCCAATCCTGCGTCAGTTACTCTTCAATCGCAGTAATTTCCTCTCTCCTTTCCTTTTACGGGATGACTATCTTCACTTTTGTGACGTGTACCCATCCGAACTGAAGCAGCTTCATGGTTGCTCGCATCGTGCCAATGTCGGGATACAATCCCGACAATCTCGACGGGATTCAACCCCGGTCGTCGGCGTAATTTTCAGACCTTTGTCGTGAAGCAATACGACTTTGCGCTTTAATATCGTTGATATGCAAACTGAGGACTTAGTCCAGCGACATGAAACCCACAAAAGTGAGTATCCTAGTCAAACTAGGAAACATGTGACAAGTTGGTTGGCTGTACTGCCGCAAGTTTGGTTATCCTAGTCACACTAGGAAACATGTGACAAGTTGGTTGACTGTACTGCCGCAAGTTTGGTTGCATGCGTGTTGAGCTTGTGCTTTGCGTGTGCTTGTAGGCCTGGCCTGATGGTAGCCTTCCATTTTCCAGCATTTCCATGTCTTATCCATGACCTACCAGTCGACTAACGCACGACATTGAATGTCAATCGGCTTTTCTTTAACATACGAGAAAATAACTGCACGTTGCAAACGCAGTGTTGTTGGTAATAGCAGTTTCAAGAGTGCTTAACAGAGTTCTGCTGAGCTATTAATGCATCAGCCAGTGCTGCAATCTTTCCTCACATCTGCCAACTTGAATCGGAGGCGTGCCTGGCTCTTGGCGGTGCCAACAAGTTCGTCGCATGACCTTTGTTGTGATCGATGTAAGAGGTAGTAGATCTTAGCTGATATCCCATTCCTGAACTGATTGGAAGGACTTTGTGGTATTGAGGAAGTGACTAGTTTTGTGGTCGGATGAACAACCGACGCCGTCATCGCTGCTGTGCTATATTCTAATGGTTAAGCACTTTGCATAACTGAACTTGGAGGCCATCGCGTTTCAGCCCGGTCACGACTAACGTGCTGCCAGCGCCGATTCTAGGACAATTGTACGTAAGGACAAATGTACGCATGGCAGATGTTCGTAAGCAAATGCACGTAAGCAAATGTACGTAAGCAAATGTTCGTATGCGCAAAAGTACGCTTAGCAGATGTACAGTCATTATACGTGGAGGGCATGTATCATGAAATAAGTAAATAAATACATAAATAAATACGTAAGCGCATATGTGCGTAAGGGCAAAAGTACGTATGGCAAATGTACGTATGGCAGATATACGTAAGAGCAAATGTACGTATGGCAAAGGTACGTAAGCAAATGTACGTAAGCGCAAATGTGCGTAAGAGCAAATGTACATATGCGCAAAAGTACGTAAGTGCAATTGTACGCATGCGTAATTGTATGTAATTGAAAATTTACGCAAGTGCAAAGGTATGTCAGCGCAAATGTACGTATGCACAGATGGACGTAAGCGCAAAAGTACGCATGGCAGGTGTACGTAAGCGCAGATGTAGAAAAGCGCAAAAGCACGTATGGCAAATGTACGTACGAGCAAATGTGCGTATTGTGATGTGTGTTGCCCCACATTCGATGTGACACCACTCAGTACCTGGCGCCGCCTCTGCGCGCGGTCCGCCGCCGCGGGGCATGCTGACCCATTCGTTGTCCCGTGACCCGAGTGCTCAATAAAGCAGTTGGTACCGGACCGCCGCCGAGTATATTACACGTATGACAGACAGATAAGCACACATACGTAAGCGTAAAAGTACGTAATTGCAAATGTACGTAAGCGCAAAAGTATGCCAGCGCACATGTTCGTATGCACATATGGACGTAAGCGCAAAATTATGCCAGCGCAAATGTACGTATGTACATTTGGAAAGCGCAAAAATACGTATGACAGATGTACGTAGGCGCAGATGTACGAAAACGAAAAAGTGCGTATGGCAAATGTACTTATGGCAGATGTACGAAAGAGCAAATGTGCGCATGGCAAAGGTGTGTAAGCAAATGTACATCAACGCAAAAATACGCAAGCGGAAAAGTGCGTAATCGCAAAATGGCGTAAGCGGAAAAGTACGCAAGCGCAATGTACGTATGCGCAAATGTAATTAATCGGAAATGCGTACGTATAGCAAATGTGCAAAAGTGTAAAGGTACGTAAGGGCAAATGTACATAAACGAAGAAGTACGTGAGAGCAAATGGGTGTAAATGCAAATTTATGTAACCCAAATGTAAGTGTATGTATGGCAGATGTACGTAAGGTATGCAACCAAATGCACGGGTTTCAAATGTACGCATGCACAAAAGTAAGCTTGGCAAATATACGAAGCACCTATATGCCTTAGCACAAAAGCACATATGACAAATATACTCATGGTAAATGTACGTAAGAGGAAATGTACGTAAGAGCAAATACACGTATGGCATATGTACCCAACCAAATGCACGTAAACGCAAATGTACGTATGCGTAAATGTACATACATTGGCTCATACGCGCATATGCGTGTATGTACATTTGCGTTTACATACTTTTGCGTTTATGTATATTTGCTCTTACATACTTTTACATTTGCGTACGCATAGCTACTCTTGCGCTTACGTATATCTACGAATACGTACATTTGCGCTTACGTACATTCGCCACAAGTACATCTGCGCTTACATGCAATTGTACTACGTACAGTCGCTTACATAAATTTACGTACGTACATCTGCCATACGTACATCTGCTTACGTACATTTGCATACGTACATCTGTCATACGTACATTTACTTTAGGTACATTTGTCCGGTTACCGCCAGCACCAGTGTCTCAAAAATGTTCAAATTTGGTGGAGAGCGTCACTAAAAAATAATAATCCCCCCAGTCATCTCTCATTTTTATTAATAATTTTCCACTTCTTGTGACATAAAAAGGTTGGAATTCGTATCACCTTCAATAGCCTGGTTGACCCACATCCTCCTTCCTCAGACTCCACATGCGATACTGAGTAATTAAAACGAGCATAATATTTTTTCGAGCACGCATGGCTTACAAGACTTATGTATCTTACAAGATGAAGGGAACATCATTTGAAAGACAATGAATTAATCATTTCAGGCGGCATTCCAAGATGACAATATTCCCCATCTTCAGCGAGTGCACGATTGAGCAAAAAGTGGTTGCTTGAAGTTACCTACATGTAATAATGTGCAAATTTAAGCATCATATGTATGGCAATGATTGATGAATACACCAACAAGTAATACAATGAGCAGTTCTGTCTTGCATACAATTTGTTACAGCAGTTTCCAAGCAAACATGAGGCCAATGTGAGTAATTGAGCAACAGACACACGTTAAATCATTCTCGAAAGATGTCCCTCCAAATTTAAATGTGCTAGGTGTTCTTCATTGTTGGATACTGGTAAAATTGGTGGCATCTGCTCGAAGAAATCACCATCCCTGAATTTAAGCAAGGCGCTCATCGACAATCGTTTAGAATTAATCATGACATATTGAAGGTCGAACCCGTCTTAGCGTGAATGCATCAATTCACGATAGCGGTTAAATAATGGGACCCTCATAGCGTTAGCAGACAATTGCTGTATGCTTCATTCAGACTGACATTGAAAACGTGATGACTGAGCATAAAACATCAATCAATAAATATTGGATCAATTGAATTAATTTGTAATTTGAGTTACGTTCTCATGACGTTCAGAACAGACATCTTTTGGAGATGTTTCCCACAGACGCACCGAAACGAATGCAATATCGATCAAACGATTGAGGAAAACCAGAGAAAACGCATGGGTTGGCGGATGTATGCGTCATATTATGTCTCAATCCAGTCATGCTTTACAGTTGTGTTCATTATGTTCTTGTTCTCTCGAAAGACGTCATTTCGTGGTACCAATTAAAATGTGGACTGAAGTGCGAATAATTTTTCCAGATAGGTCACTTTCGTGTTGATATTGTTACGCACCTGCCATCTGTTGAGGGAGCCCAGTCCGACTCGGAATCGACGACATCGGATCCACTATCGGCCTCGCTTCCGGATTCAACAGATGTGGCCACCACACTGGGAAGATATGGAAAAAATCATAACGTGAGGACAAAAATGAGAGAAAGAAAAAGGCAAAATATAAAACACACGGGAGAAAAAGAGACAAAGCCGAATATAGGTCGATTGAAGGGCGGACTGTGGGAACTTGACCTATGGTTAATGAATTTAAGCAATTAAAACGTTCAGAAAAAAGCAATTTAATCGTGTGATTCCAGCTGTACGTTCAAAGAACACGTTGCATGCAATACCTATACTTCATTGATAAACCTGATCAATCTCATTTATTTAATGGAACACTAACCCTCGCCAGGTAAGGGATCTTCCAGGGGCGGTGCCTATTTTTAACGGAAATCACAATAACCCAGTGTCGAAACCAACATAGCATTACTTGTAGCTGAACTTTCAATTCTAGTTGGAAAAACACGAGGAGCATATATGAAAAAGAGAATGATCTATGACTGAGAAACATATATTGTCAGCGAGCCAATACTGCGTCCGGCGTCGCGGCCAATGCTGCCTAGCTCTGGGGTCCCACAGTGCCTGCATACAATCTGCTTGCTGATCTCATGGTAGCGTGGGCAGCTCATGGGACATCAATGAAACAAAACATGTACGTTTCTCACGTAGGTTCCAGGGTTCATGCAGCAAAGCACACCACATTTCAATCAAATCATTGGTCGGAATCAAAGCTGAAGCGACGAGTGGTGATCCCCACGTCCACGTCCCCAGGTGGACGTTGCTGGGATTGACGACCAGCGCGATGAAGGCCAACTAGAATTGCTTCAAGCACTGCACTGTTACCCTCGACATATTCGGATCATATCAGATACACGGGGTGAAATACCTGTCTGTGACGAGCTGCCGAGCACATCTGGGTTCCACAGGAGTATCGGGTACCATACGACCTGGAACGAACCAACACCAGTTAAATCACGAGATACTAATAATTGTCCGAGTCACACATGCACACAAACATATATATATAAATATTCATATCCAAGACGCGTTGGCAGCAGCACGTAAATGTGTACACACTTCACGATCGATGCAAACAGCTTTGCTCAGGGGTATCGATTGTAATGCTAACGATCAAGAACGGCGTATTAATTGCATTTGGATATTACCTACAACTGGTGGAGACAGGCTTCTGCCCCAGTTAGTAGTGTGCCTGGTTACAAATAAATATTCCCGCTGGTGAACCACCCATACTGAAAATGCATGTCAACAGTACCTCAATACCTGTCAGGGATCGGTGTTCCCCCAGTGGAGGCGTGCGCTTTGCTTCAGTTGACCGACATCCATCAGCACCAGCTGCTGTTCGTGAAGCCACACGTAGATCCAAAGCTGTGCACGAAGAAATGGAATATTACGAAACTCGGCGGAACGGAACGTCGATGTAGAATATTGCCTGCTAATTATTTGATGGGCAAATGACCTGCATGTTATAAGATAAAGACAGCGATGTAAGGGCCTGTCTCACGTACTGTAAGCGTGGTTCGGTTGCTATAGCAGTACGCTCAAATCAGTCTAGTAGGCACAGGCAAGGATGTAGAAATAGATGCAGATATAGACAGTCACAAAATTTCGACATTCGCGATCCTTGGGTTGGCTCAGGGTAAGAAGAGTATGTATGAATAGAAGGGAGCAGACAAATGCCCCGCTAAGGAACCAGTCTGATCGCTTTTACCTTCACAGAGGACGAGGAATGCCAACATTTTGTGCGAGTCTACATCTTAATACACTTCTACATTTTCGTCCACGTCTCCCGGACTGGTTTAAGCGTACTACTACTATAAAACGATGGGTCCTTTACTTGTCTGCCATTCTTATAGTCTCAATGTTAATTGATCACCCAATAATTCACTGTTCGTGAAAAATAACTATGGGCTCTTTAGCGTCTTCTGCATTCCTTTCAAGGAATGTTTCAACGTTAGTTAAGGTTGGAGTAAATTTGAACAGTGGATTGTACCTATGTAACAAATATGATAATTCGACCAGTCAATCCGGATGTACAGCGACTCCTACACCTAAATAATATGAGAGGAGAATACCGTGCAATTACACCTTTAAATGAATGGACGAAGGCGTGCGAGGCACACATGTTCACACGTTCTGCTGATGCGGGCAATGTCATGTTCATCCTGTAGCATCACGTTTCTGCCTTGCCACAGATCTGAGCCACAAACCGGACCCTGCTATGCGATGCACATGGGATCCACCGCTCTCAGCCCGGACTTTTCGGTGTCAGGCCCTAAGGTTTTGCAGGGCCTCATACTGAGACAGGTTGGGATCATGGCTTGACGGTACATCGACTCATTTGAGAAAACCGTTTTTAGGGGTTGGCCAGAAAGGTGAGCTGGATACACATATCAACTGCCTAACTCGATGTGAGTTAGTTACATAATAAGGTCAATACAATTTGTTCGCCGGCATCATGAAGGAATGCTGGTTTGATGCAACACTGGATGCATGTTATTGACGATCATCAGTCGACACCTTCACAACAAAAATATCCAGAGCTCCCTCTATAACTATGAACAAGCCACTGCACCAGCTATGAGGTAGCCAGTTGGAAGAAACCGCAATGGCGCACGTACATACCACCGCTGTACTCACCGTCGTCGGGATATCCTGTTCCCTGGCACGCTCCGGCGTCGGCGGCCGGCGACTGGACCACGGCGAGACGTCCGCCAGACTGGACATTCTGAGGGTGGCCCGCTGCGGCATCACCGGTTTCGAAGTCGCCTGTGTGCCCCATGGAGATATGTCAGTCAATGAAACAAACATGGGACTGTTCAGGGTAAGAAGTGGACATCCATCACCGATGGTGTTCCCAATAATTAGCCGCGCCGCTGTTCTGTGCACACACAGAGACAACGGAGACTGTCAACAGTAGCCACTGGACACAGCTGCATTTGCTCCAAAGTTATAACGCGAACTTCACTGGGTTCAATTTATATATTTTGATACACGTGGATGAAGCGCTTTTCGGTTTCAATTCATCATCAATGCCAAACTAAGCATCACGCTATTCCCCTACAGTATCATAGCCAGAAAGGGAAGGAGTTGGCTATGGCGCAAGGTGCATCGGCTTGGCATCAGTGGCTTCCATTTCGGTATTGCCACAATGGTTCATTTACAGCCTGCATGGCATACTGTCAGTGTTAAAATAATGGTTCTCCGTGAGGTGTGAGATGTTCAAACGCGTACAGTATTATGTCGAAATTTATCGGGGAAGCTTGTCAATTAAAGCATCGCGTCAGTTCTTGAAACTAAATTTTGAGCCAATAGTGCACTTATAAGTGCATGTTTTTCGCTTAATTTATGGGACACCTAAAATATGGTGACCTATGATAGCAATAGCGATTGCAATACTACAGTATTAGCAGATGGCATTGCCGCAGATGGGGAGGGGGCAACATACATAAAGGCAATGGGCAGCCCGAATGGATATGGGTGCACATTTCATAGGGTCCCATGGTCAAAGTTGAAATTATTGGGGGCAAAGCCAAGATTGGGGGGGGGGGGCATTTGCCCACTGAAAAGCATATAAAACAACACCTCTGAACAGACCACATCATTGTGTCTCTGTACCTGGAATTGTGTAACGAGATGTTTGTGTATCACAATCCGTAATGACGAGCATGAACATGATACTCATACACGAACAACTCTTAGAAAAATGAGTCTTGGAGTCTTCATACACATACATCAACCAGCACGATGTCGATACTTCCTTGGAAAGAATGTCTGTTCAGTCCTCAGAAAGTGGTATATCCTCCCTATTTCACGAATAATTTATCACTGCATACTGCCCACACACCCAATACAACAATAAATTGCCGACATACGAATTAATGAAGATACAAATGCGTACCAGTTATGGATACACTGAGGTCGAGTACTATCATGGTACTGTAGTTGAAGGAACACATCATGGTTTTGAAGGAACACATCATGGTTACGCTAACCCATATGAATGGGTTAGCGTACATTGTTCGATAAGGGAAAAAATCGGTTAGTAAGCTGATCATATCATTCAGATTGATAATCGTGTTCATTCAGCTGTTCTCCAGAGAATGTACTAGTATCTTGCCAGAACTACACGGAAGAACGCAGGCGCCATTTCGGACATGGCTCTAACACTCTGAGGATGGCGGACTTACTCGGCGATAATTCCAGATATGTCCAAAATAGAGCAGTTTTTTTTGTTTCCTTGCGGAGGTAGGTTTCCAAATAATATACACACCTGGGTAGGCCATGAATTAGTACCATATATTTTGTTCTCCAGATTTGAAGAGCTAAATTAACCTTCTTATGGGTGCATAATAACCCAAATAGGGTTGACGCACCCTAAAACCCTAATAATCAATCAATCAATCTGTTCTCCAGAGATACGATGCGAGCTGGCATGAAGTTCTTAATTGCAGCAGCAGACGCGTATTTTGTACGATTATCAGTCGACACCTTCACAACAAAAATATCCAGAGCTCCCTCTATAACTATGAACAAGCCACTGCACCAGCTATGAGGTAGCCAGTTGGAAGAAACCGCAATGGCGCACGTACATACCACCGCTGTACTCACCGTCGTCGGGATATCCTGTTCCCTGGCACGCTCCGGCGTCGGCGGCCGGCGACTGGACCACGGCGAGACGTCCGCCAGACTGGACATTCTGAGGGTGGCCCGCTGCGGCATCACCGGTTTCGAAGTCGCCTGTGTGCCCCATGGAGATATGTCAGTCAATGAAACAAACATGGGACTGTTCAGGGTAAGAAGTGGACATCCATCACCGATGGTGTTCCCAATAATTAGCCGCGCCGCTGTTCTGTGCACACACAGAGACAACGGAGACTGTCAACAGTAGCCACTGGACACAGCTGCATTTGCTCCAAAGTTATAACGCGAACTTCACTGGGTTCAATTTATATATTTTGATACACGTGGATGAAGCGCTTTTCGGTTTCAATTCATCATCAATGTCAAACCAAGCATCACGCTATTCCCCTAACGTATCATAGCCGGAAAGGGAAGGGGTTGGCTATGGTGCATCGGCTTGGTATCAGTGGCTTCCATTTCGGCATTGCTACAATGGTTCATTTGCAGCCTGCATGGTATACTGCCAGTGTTAAAATAATGGTTCTTCGTGAGGTTTGAGATGTTGAAACGAGTACAGTATTATGTCGAAATGCATCGGGGAACCATGTCAATTAAAATATAACGTCAGTTCATGAAACTCAATTTTGAGCCAATAGTGCATGTGTTTCGATTAATTTGTGGGACACCTTATATATCGAGACCTATTATAGCGAAAGCGATTGCAATTGCATGCAATCCATTTGAAGGGGGAGGGGGGTGGCGAGCAGATAGCATTAGTTAGCAGTCCCACGGGTGTTGATTTCTGAAAATAATTAGGATGGAAGGGGGGGGGGGGCAAAATACATTAAGGCAATGGGCAGCCAAAAATGGATATGGGGGCACATTTCATAGGGTCCCATGTTCAAAGTTGAAATTATTGGGGGCAAAGCCAAGATTGGGGGGGGCATTTAGCCACTGAAAAGCATATAAAACAACACCACTGAGCAGACCACATTATAGTGTCTCTGTACCTGGAATTGTGTTACGAGATGTTTGTGTATCACAATCCGTAATGACGAGAATGAACATGATACTCATACACGAACAACTCTTAGAAAAATGAGTCTTGGAGTCTTCATACACATACATCAACCAGCACGATGTCGATACTTCCTTGGAAGGGATGTCTGTTCAGTGCTCAGAAAGTGGTATATCCTCCCTATTTCACGAATAATGTATCACTGCATGCTGCCCACACACCCAATACAACAATAAATTGCCGACATACGAATTAATGAAGATACAAATGCGTACCAGTTATGGATACACTGAGGTCGAGTACTATCATGGTACTGTAGTTGAAGGAACACATCATGGTTTTGAAGGAACACATCATGGTTACGCTAACCCATATGAATGGGTTAGCGTACATTGTTCGATAAGGGAAAAAATCGGTTAGTAAGCTGATCATATCATTCAGATTGATAATCGTGTTCATTCAGCTGTTCTCCAGAGAATGTACTAGTATCTTGCCAGAACTACACGGAAGAACGCAGGCGCCATTTCGGACATGGCTCTAACACTCTGAGGATGGCGGACTTACTCGGCGATAATTCCAGATATGTCCAAAATAGAGCAGTTTTTTTTGTTTCCTTGCGGAGGTAGGTTTCCAAATAATATACACACCTGGGTAGGCCATGAATTAGTACCATATATTTTGTTCTCCAGATTTGAAGAGCTAAATTAACCTTCTTATGGGTGCATAATAACCCAAATAGGGTTGACGCACCCTAAAACCCTAATAATCAATCAATCAATCTGTTCTCCAGAGATACGATGCGAGCTGGCATGAAGTTCTTAATTGCAGCAGCAGACGCGTATTTTGTACGATTATCAGTCGACACCTTCACAACAAAAATATCCAGAGCTCCCTCTATAACTATGAACAAGCCACTGCACCAGCTATGAGGTAGCCAGTTGGAAGAAACCGCAATGGCGCACGTACATACCACCGCTGTACTCACCGTCGTCGGGATATCCTGTTCCCTGGCACGCTCCGGCGTCGGCGGCCGGCGACTGGACCACGGCGAGACGTCCGCCAGACTGGACATTCTGAGGGTGGCCCGCTGCGGCATCACCGGTTTCGAAGTCGCCTGTGTGCCCCATGGAGATATGTCAGTCAATGAAACAAACATGGGACTGTTCAGGGTAAGAAGTGGACATCCATCACCGATGGTGTTCCCAATAATTAGCCGCGCCGCTGTTCTGTGCACACACAGAGACAACGGAGACTGTCAACAGTAGCCACTGGACACAGCTGCATTTGCTCCAAAGTTATAACGCGAACTTCACTGGGTTCAATTTATATATTTTGATACACGTGGATGAAGCGCTTTTCGGTTTCAATTCATCATCAATGTCAAACCAAGCATCACGCTATTCCCCTAACGTATCATAGCCGGAAAGGGAAGGGGTTGGCTATGGTGCATCGGCTTGGTATCAGTGGCTTCCATTTCGGCATTGCTACAATGGTTCATTTGCAGCCTGCATGGTATACTGCCAGTGTTAAAATAATGGTTCTTCGTGAGGTTTGAGATGTTGAAACGAGTACAGTATTATGTCGAAATGCATCGGGGAACCATGTCAATTAAAATATAACGTCAGTTCATGAAACTCAATTTTGAGCCAATAGTGCATGTGTTTCGATTAATTTGTGGGACACCTTATATATCGAGACCTATTATAGCGAAAGCGATTGCAATTGCATGCAATCCATTTGAAGGGGGAGGGGGTGGCGAGCAGATAGCATTAGTTAGCAGTCCCACGGGTGTTGATTTCTGAAAATAATTAGGATGGAAGGGGGGGGGGGGCAAAATACATTAAGGCAATGGGCAGCCAAAAATGGATATGGGGGCACATTTCATAGGGTCCCATGTTCAAAGTTGAAATTATTGGGGGCAAAGCCAAGATTGGGGGGGGGGCATTTAGCCACTGAAAAGCATATAAAACAACACCACTGAGCAGACCACATTATAGTGTCTCTGTACCTGGAATTGTGTTACGAGATGTTTGTGTATCACAATCCGTAATGACGAGAATGAACATGATACTCATACACGAACAACTCTTAGAAAAATGAGTCTTGGAGTCTTCATACACATACATCAACCAGCACGATGTCGATACTTCCTTGGAAGGGATGTCTGTTCAGTGCTCAGAAAGTGGTATATCCTCCCTATTTCACGAATAATGTATCACTGCATGCTGCCCACACACCCAATACAACAATAAATTGCCGACATACGAATTAATGAAGATACAAATGCGTACCAGTTATGGATACACTGAGGTCGAGTACTATCATGGTACTGTAGTTGAAGGAACACATCATGGTTTTGAAGGAACACATCATGGTTACGCTAACCCATATGAATGGGTTAGCGTACATTGTTCGATAAGGGAAAAAATCGGTTAGTAAGCTGATCATATCATTCAGATTGATAATCGTGTTCATTCAGCTGTTCTCCAGAGAATGTACTAGTATCTTGCCAGAACTACACGGAAGAACGCAGGCGCCATTTCGGACATGGCTCTAACACTCTGAGGATGGCGGACTTACTCGGCGATAATTCCAGATATGTCCAAAATAGAGCAGTTTTTTTTGTTTCCTTGCGGAGGTAGGTTTCCAAATAATATACACACCTGGGTAGGCCATGAATTAGTACCATATATTTTGTTCTCCAGATTTGAAGAGCTAAATTAACCTTCTTATGGGTGCATAATAACCCAAATAGGGTTGACGCACCCTAAAACCCTAATAATCAATCAATCAATCTGTTCTCCAGAGATACGATGCGAGCTGGCATGAAGTTCTTAATTGCAGCAGCAGACGCGTATTTTGTACGATTATCAGTCGACACCTTCACAACAAAAATATCCAGAGCTCCCTCTATAACTATGAACAAGCCACTGCACCAGCTATGAGGTAGCCAGTTGGAAGAAACCGCAATGGCGCACGTACATACCACCGCTGTACTCACCGTCGTCGGGATATCCTGTTCCCTGGCACGCTCCGGCGTCGGCGGCCGGCGACTGGACCACGGCGAGACGTCCGCCAGACTGGACATTCTGAGGGTGGCCCGCTGCGGCATCACCGGTTTCGAAGTCGCCTGTGTGCCCCATGGAGATATGTCAGTCAATGAAACAAACATGGGACTGTTCAGGGTAAGAAGTGGACATCCATCACCGATGGTGTTCCCAATAATTAGCCGCGCCGCTGTTCTGTGCACACACAGAGACAACGGAGACTGTCAACAGTAGCCACTGGACACAGCTGCATTTGCTCCAAAGTTATAACGCGAACTTCACTGGGTTCAATTTATATATTTTGATACACGTGGATGAAGCGCTTTTCGGTTTCAATTCATCATCAATGTCAAACCAAGCATCACGCTATTCCCCTAACGTATCATAGCCGGAAAGGGAAGGGGTTGGCTATGGTGCATCGGCTTGGTATCAGTGGCTTCCATTTCGGCATTGCTACAATGGTTCATTTGCAGCCTGCATGGTATACTGCCAGTGTTAAAATAATGGTTCTTCGTGAGGTTTGAGATGTTGAAACGAGTACAGTATTATGTCGAAATGCATCGGGGAACCATGTCAATTAAAATATAACGTCAGTTCATGAAACTCAATTTTGAGCCAATAGTGCATGTGTTTCGATTAATTTGTGGGACACCTTATATATCGAGACCTATTATAGCGAAAGCGATTGCAATTGCATGCAATCCATTTGAAGGGGGAGGGGGTGGCGAGCAGATAGCATTAGTTAGCAGTCCCACGGGTGTTGATTTCTGAAAATAATTAGGATGGAAGGGGGGGGGGGGCAAAATACATTAAGGCAATGGGCAGCCAAAAATGGATATGGGGGCACATTTCATAGGGTCCCATGTTCAAAGTTGAAATTATTGGGGGCAAAGCCAAGATTGGGGGGGGGGGGCATTTAGCCACTGAAAAGCATATAAAACAACACCACTGAGCAGACCACATTATAGTGTCTCTGTACCTGGAATTGTGTTACGAGATGTTTGTGTATCACAATCCGTAATGACGAGAATGAACATGATACTCATACACGAACAACTCTTAGAAAAATGAGTCTTGGAGTCTTCATACACATACATCAACCAGCACGATGTCGATACTTCCTTGGAAGGGATGTCTGTTCAGTGCTCAGAAAGTGGTATATCCTCCCTATTTCACGAATAATGTATCACTGCATGCTGCCCACACACCCAATACAACAATAAATTGCCGACATACGAATTAATGAAGATACAAATGCTTACCAGTTATGGATACACTGAGGTCTAGTACTATCATGGTACTGTAGTTGAAGGAACACATCATGGTGGAGAGTGGAGACCCATATGAATGGGTTAGCGTACCTTGTTCAATAAGGGGGGGAAATCGGTTAGTAAGCTGATCATATCATTCAGATTGATAATCGTGTTCATTCAGCTGTTCTCCAGAGATACGATGCGAGCTGGCATGAAGTTCTTAATTTCAGCAGCAGACGCGTGTTTTGACGATTATCAGTAGACACCTCCGCATCAAAAATGTCCAGAGCTCCCTCTATAACCATGAACAAGCCACTGCACCAGCTATGAGGTAGCCAGTTGGAAGAAACCGCAATGGCGCACGTACATACCACCGCTGTACTCACCGTCGTCGGGATATCCTGTTCCCTGGCACGCTCCGGCGTCGGCGGCCGGCGACTGGACCACGGCGAAACGTCCGCCAGACTGGACATTCTGAGGGTGGCCCGCTGCGGCATCACCGGTTTCGAAGTCGCCTGTGTGCCCCATGGAGATATGTCAGTCAATGAAACAAACATGGAACTGTTCAGGGTAAGAAGTGGACATCCATCACCGATGGTGTTCCCAATAATTAGCCGCGCCGCTGTCCGTGCACCGACAACGAAAGTTGTGAACCTTTAGAATAGCCATAAGCCACTCGGGTGGATAGAATGGTAACAACATAGTCAGCGTCGCATACAATGCATCGCGTGCATTGCTTGCTTAACAAATTTTCCTCGCATAATCTCGAACGTCCAGTTGTGTTCAGAGATGCGAAGGAAACGTCTACGAGGAAATATTTGCTCAATGCGTGATGACTGCAGGGTGACAGGACTCGGCCATCAGATTAGAAACATCGGGATTCATGAGTTATACACCGGAGGTCAAGCCTAAGCAGATGCATCAAACGTCTTCATTCGTGAAAAAAAATCCGAAGGAAGGTTCGTTCCATGTCATCAGGCTGTTAGTTAACATGTCATCAGGCAGGGTAGTTAACTTTGAAGTTCCTTGGTGTAATGTGTGGCGCAAAACCAGGTAGTTCAGACTATGAGTAATGCGGCATTCGGTCTGTCGGCGTTCCGGCTTGACCGCTGATACCCCGGACAAAGGGTGGAACGGCATACAAATAGACCGAAACTGGCGAGCATGAACCTAAATGAAATTAACTGACAGTTTAGGAGTAGGTGAAATGCATTCGACTTCACAAGTGACATTTCCTTACAATTGTTCCAAGCATTAGCTTCATCGAAGACGATGGACGGTTGGGATCGGTTAACGTTATAAATGGGTTCATGGGCAGAACAAAAGTTGAAGGTCACTGCTACAACAGCTGTGAATGTTATGATTGGTGTAATAGCAATATAATAATTAGGTGCCATGCGGTTATGAGATTCAGAATAACAGTTCAACTAATTGCACTGAGTAGGTATGGGAAAATACAACACATTTGAATACTTCGCATGTCAGTTCAATTTACCTTCCGTAGATGAGGAGATGCTTAACAAGTTGCGGCCCGCACTGCTCGGAACATCCAGGGGAAGGGAAAAGTCTGTTGGCATGAAATATAAATGATTACATCTCAGCATAATTATAGGGGGACGAGTGGTCTAGGGGTAAGGTGCTCGTCTCACAATCAAAAGGTTGTAGTTTCGAAGCTCACCTGTCGCTACTCTTCGCCCGCGACCAATCGGCGTGAGAGATTGGCGACGCTGCATGGTCGACGTGTCGTAAAACCAATAACCAACCAACCAGCATAGTTATAGGAAGTCAGTAGATAGAAAGTTTCTCGGATGTCGTTGCAGTAACTGCATACATTGCTCAATATGAATACAAAATACATAATTCATGAGTTTACACTTCTTTTGACAAAGAGAGCAAGAATGGGATGTAGCAAATATGGATGTAGTTCAACGCAGGTCGTAAACTTAGATCGTAGTTGATAGTTTATTTCCACTCGGTGCCAGTCACATGTATGCAATTACCCTAATTCACCCATCAATCCGTTACCGCTGTGGTTCGGTTATTGTTTAGTCATTTCAACACTGCCGGTGGTCACATAGCAACGAATCGCCAGCTTCAGAACAGGACACTCCATCATTTGAGGTTGACTCAGACAGACTGAGCCATATGGCAAGATTCCAAATTGCGGCTCTTAGTTGCACAGGCATCTCACCTTCGTGATAGGACTTGAGGATATCGGGATGAATGTTCTCCGAAATCTCCCAGGTTGGAGCTCTACACACCAGGACGAGATGGAAAACATGATTAGTACCAGTCCTGGATTGGCTAGGCATTTGGACTTTCGGACAGGGCACACCAGCTGCTATGGCCACACAGCGTCCCCCCAATCTTGAGTTGAAAAGCTGCTGGTCTTGTCCACCAGGCGGCACATACTCCGCTCATGTCTGTATTTACCATGGAAATAAAAAGCTCGTGTCAAAAGCAATGTGTACTAACCTAATAGCAACGGATTTCAGTGCAAAAACGGTGTGCTCTACAGATAGCGAAGCGTGTATGCTAGGGAATGCGTGAAGTGGCAGCCGAACCTGCTCCTCGGACAAACTTACCAATACAGAATAGCCTTCTGAAGTGCATGCAGTGGGTCAGCACTGACGGGAGAACCGGAGCTGTCTTTGCGTCAAAGCGTGGAAGGGCTCATCGACGCTCTTAAGGATTCCATTTTAAATATGAGTCGGCATCACAGCATTGTCCAAGTGCAAAACAGCTTCGTGAGGGGAACGTAAAGGAACATTCGAATGGATCACGCGGTGCCACCAGGAGGTATTTTTTTCGGACAATTACTATTTTGTTGCACAGGATGCTATTCGTGGAAAACGTTCAGGCAACTATTCACCCGCTTGTTGCATATACGACCGCTGATAGTACCCACGTAACAATTAGAAGTGACTTTGCAATTGGAAACAGCACTCAGCATATACTGAATCCATGCATGCATTCCAGGGCAAAGTAGCAAATCGTCCGAAATCCAGCATTGAAGGCATTGGGTGGTGGTGGTGGCGGCGGCGGTGGTGGATTGATGCTATAAGGCGCGCCGACTGGCTTGGGTCATATTACGCCCACTGAATGCATTCGGAAAATTCACTACTTCACTAACTACCCCGCAAACTCCGCATACAAGCAAGCACATTTGAAACATAGGCAGGCAGTGACGATTTCGGCCCGGAATGTGAATTGCTAATACTATGGGAAGGGTTAGTGTCACGGACTTGGCGGTACCGTTAAAAAACTTCACGGCGCCGCCAACGTTCAACAACCAGACTGACTAAGTGTGCGAGCCTGAAACCATATTCCATTTCCGCTCAGCCACCATACAAGGTTAAGGCACAGGCAATGTTCACATATTAATAGATATATAAATCGCACTTTGTTTGCTTGCAATTCATTAGATGCTATGTTGATATTGGAAAATTGCATCTCAACAGTGTGCAAGGACACTGTTTTGTCTACACAAAGCCGTTTTCAGATCTACAAAAAGCAACATTGGTTCCAGATATTTTTTTTTTCCAACACAAAGCATGCTGTGACCTCATATTTTGACATTACTGGGAATGACGAATGGCTGATCATAGAATTGGAGAACAGACGATTCCGAGAACCTCAGAATCGTGATCAAGGCATAAAACAACACCATAGACAATATTTCATAACAGTCTGAGAGGGTGACTCGGCCGGTTGAGTTGAATGGAATGACCCAGGTATGTTTCTGTTGGTTCTGGACACAGATGTGTGTGCACTGTATACTCCATGAATTTCACATGCCATGATTGAATATTGAATGAAAAGATGATAACAATGACAGCTGAGAAGAAAAAAAACTTACCGATAACCCTTCCACTTGATTCGATACAATATTTCTTGCCCAACTAGTTTGTGGTCCCGCACTGCTTCAATGAAGTAGTACTCCTGAAACGGATAAAATCAAAACATGCCAAATCTAGATAATAATCAATGTGAAGTAGCCGAGAATGATGTAATATAATTTGTCCTCATAGTCCACATTAGTCACGTAAGGATTCCGCTTAATGCTACATTGATCTATTTACTTATGCTTCACATATACCATCACCAGAATGCAACTCTAGATTGAATGATAAACCATCAAGACCCAAGACATGAACATATTACGTTCAACAGTTATTCACTAAGCTTGCGGCTATTGCCTTGATCACAAACACATGAACATCAAATGAAGGCCACGAAAATATTTGAAAGAATGATATTTCATATTCTTCTCGACTGTCCACTATATTTACAAAGGTGCAAGATCTTCTCCAACCGAAATGCTGTTGTTATTGTGGTTTAGGAGCGCATCAACTGCATAGGTTATACAGCGCCCATCCAACCGAAATGCGAAAACATATAACAGATATATGGACACCGTAGATAAGCGAATTCATTCTGAGTGCGTAGGACATACTTCATCGTGCATCGCATACATCTGGTATCATGTTCGTATGGTGCCATTAATGACTACGGCGGTGTTCTGCTGAGCGCACGCACGCATACAAACTCATTGGTTTACACACCGTACTTACACACCGACAAACGATGCATATACCTGTGCATGGGTGCATACTTCCATTGGGCAGGAAGGCAGATGCGACGTGCGTGCGTGTATGTGTGTGTGTGTGTGTGTATATATATATATATATATATATATATATATATATATATATATATATATATATATATATATATATATATATCATATACTAGAATGCACATCCACCTCCGATCATATGTATGCATCAATATATATCTGCATGTATGCATGCAGTGACTATACCTATTCGTTTGGTTCGCAATAACCAAACAACTTCCAACGGCAAACGACTGGGGTCCAATCAGTCCCCCATCCATAGGGGAATGTTGAAACACTCTCGGGCCTTACCCAGACCGTACGCTGAAACGAGCCTAATCTAAAGTACTTCATCTCAAACTACCAACGAAAAAAGTATCGGTGGGAAGAATCTTTCAACAGCAAAGTAGTGCATTGGAAACTGACGCATGGTTCAGCTTGGGTCATTTAATACAGAGCTGTAGTTATACGAGTCTCAGAAGAATTCTTTAGTACTTGCACCACCAGATTGTTCGCGCATGGAAATTTTGCTTAACAATATATCAAACTATTTAAGTTTGCTTCAAGCATACCACATTACAATAAGATGAGCAGAAGCGTGATAAATATGAGTCGTGACAGGTACAGGCGATCAATTTCATACGGGAGAATGGTTCGAGGCAAATATAGTAATACCCACAGGACATTTTTGAATAAAAAAGTTCCATGAAATTCAAGAAAACACTTGGATTGGATTAATTGAATTCGCTAAGAATTCAAGTGCTTTTACAGGATACTTCTGTTAAATGATTAAAATGGAAGGAAATTTAATCTTGTTTTAAAATCAACTTTTCTTCAAAGCTCAAAAGTTATTAAGAACATTTCTGCCTTTCCCCGGATAGGCCAGTGAATGTGGTACAGAAGCGCAGGATAGTTAAAAAAAAACAGTTTTAAAGATTTTCAAACGACTAGCAATATTCGGGCATGTTTCAGGAAGACATCAAGATCACTGGACAACCTTCATCCTTCATCCCCACCTTCATCCCCATCCACAAACTGGCGACGCAAATGGTGCTTCACGATGAGGACATGTGCCACATGCAATTTAGCACTATGGAATTTATCATCCCACAAAGTTCTACTTTTTGCAGCCGTTTTATTTCCACTCTGAATACCAGCGTGGATGCAATATCACACTTGCATGCAACAAAGATATAACATTGCAGCATGTTTCGGTCACAAGCATTCAGTAATTGGTTTAGAACAGCAAGGCAGGTCCATAGCTGGATTAATTGTAGTTCTCACCTGGACATTCGATTTCTTTCTTTTATTTGGCACTTGGTGCACGGATTTGCTCTGGAAAGGGAAATGTCACTCAGCATTAAGTATCAACATTATGTGGACATTGTGACACCACAATAGACGAAACCAATATTGTTTGGGTACATCAAATTGATCACGGATGCACTTTTTCACTAAATGATCATGAAATGTGTGTGTGGTAACATTAATTAGTTTGCAATGGGTGGGCACTCGCTGGCAATGAATACTTACTCACGCTGACCACGAATACATTGGTATTCTACGCATAAACCATCCAAGGGGAATGCTTGGATTTGTTGAAGTATTTTTTTTGTCATCGTATCGTATCTTCCCTTTGTAAATCCTGGATCACATACAAACTTGATGACCATGCCCATAATGTTACATGGGCTATGTATACAGAACTCATGACGAACATGACATACATAAACTGGTGGTACATGAAATACTTCAATTAAAGAAGTTGTGAAATGCTGAAGAGATATACTGTTCTACAGAGTAGCAGGGTGGGAATTAAGGCACTTCTTAAGAGATTTTATCTCTGAAAACATTTTTGCACTCCGGGTTCATACTGGATAGGATGGGCTTTACATGTACTCCGACACAAAAGTGGGAACAAAGATATCAATAAAAACAAACACAGAACGACACCCAAAAAAACGCTGGTTATTCCACTTACGGTCACCACTCAAACTAATCACTTTTTGTACCAGTCAGCAGCCGGACCACATCTTCACACACAATCTCAACCACCGGAATTGCCGACAACAACGCGCCAACAGC
The DNA here is from genome assembly GCA_034440615.1 of Ashinkailepas kermadecensis. Taxonomy (NCBI): domain Eukaryota; kingdom Metazoa; phylum Arthropoda; class Thecostraca; family Neolepadidae; genus Ashinkailepas; species Ashinkailepas kermadecensis. The sequence continues at coordinate 136,819 of JAOTOM010003515.1, forward strand.
AACTTGCAGGATGATGTGCATGCGCACTTAGGACACTGTTCTCCGGCTCTGGAGCCGCGTCTCGGAATACTTGCGTTCCTCCCACCCTATAGTGGGAAACTTTGACAGTTTTAAGAGACGTTCTCCGGAGTCCCGGAGGCCACCGATCAGAATTGGCTGCATTAGCGTTTTCTGTTCTGAAATCTGTCGGTGAACCAATCAATGCAAGGTATTTTGTATATGACGTCATAACCATTAGCAACTTTGAACACATGGTTAACAGTGTCCACACAAGTTAACAGTAAACACAAGACCTTGACTGATCCTTTGCTTTGATCACATCCAACTGTAGCAGTAGCGGAGTTGCGTTCGTGTTACGTGGGAAATTGGCTGCATAGGTAGGTATGTGCTCGAGCTGAGGGTGAAGTGTGAAGTATTTTTGTTTGTTTTTCATATGGCTAGCCTTGTACTGAGACCAACAGTGAAAGGAAAACGCATTTCTCCTGTGAGTTATAAGAAACGAAACAGTGCCGATTATTACGGGTCACTGCCGGGCGGTGCCATCCATTGTTCACTTCTTTGTTTGTATGTTTTGGCATTTGATTTGACCCAAAATGAGAATGATATTACTTATGCATATTATGTAGGTACTGATTTAGGTTTTTCCGGTTGGTTACTGGTAAACAGATTCCATGCATAAAAAAATAATGTCCATGAAAATGTACTCCGGAAGAAATCGGTATGCACTCCGACTCCCAACCCGGAAAGTAAGTTTCCCACTCTGCAGAGTAGGGTCCTAATTGAATCCCACGCATACCATGCCAGTTGCAGATGGGCACATTTTGATCAGCAAGGACGATGATTTAGGGGTACGACATTTCCTTGACACAATGCCAACAATGAAATTACTTTGGAGTACACTAGGACCCTGCTGCATGACAATTTTTACCAAGAGACTGACTTGAGCTGAAAAAAATATGAGGTGATTGAATGCAGTTGAGTTTAGAAGGATATCCTTTTCTAGTCAGAGAGGGCCACCTTCTGATAAAGGGACGCCGACATTCGATGGAGTGGGACGTGCCCCAGTGTTCTTCTGGATATGTGACTAGGCTAAGTTAGGTTAAGGTAAGTGTAGGCTAGGTTATAAGTGTGGGCTAGGTTAAGGTAAGTATATGCTAAGCTAAGTGCAGGCTAGGATGAGTGAAGGAAGAATAAGTAGAGTTCAGATGCTGAGTAAGGCTAAAATATGTTACATTGTTACATTAATCCAATATCAATCCTTGTGATGGTTTGCGTCAAGGACAATGTGAATGGGTTCACAATATCACAAATGTCTGATGCTCAGTCAGCTGAAATGATATATTTTGAGCATCACAGGTTTTGCACATCATAAATGGTATTGAGCACTAAAAGTTCTGATATAAACTCATGCTAGGTACCTAGTATCTACCCATGTTGATTCAAGAAACAATACTAGTCTAAAGGGCAATTAATTTCATTCCCACCTTGGGGGCCAACCGACTCATGGTGGTAATAGAATGGTGCACATTGACTATACATATTTGCCAGTATATTTACCTCTTCTTAGCATTCGATGCTTTATCAGAATTAGGGACCATTATTTTCTGTGAATGACTAAGCTTGAGTGAGCTTTGGCTCATTCAAGCCATGTTTAAGTAAGTTCACTGTTGTGTAACTCAAGCTAAGCCATGCATAATTAAGTTAGCTCATTCAAAGTCAGGAGCCGCTGCTCTATGTCCCCTCCCCGTGGTTCCCGCACCCTTCTTACTAGCTGTTGAAAAGCCTACCAAAGTGCTCCTAGATATAAAAATATCCTGAAGTAAATCACCTTTGATGTATGTTGGCTTCCGCTGGAATCAGCTAATTAATTAAATGAACTAAAATGTGCTCATTTTTTTCTTAGTGGAAAAAGAGTAACGACGAGACAACCAACAATCTGATTTCTCACATCCGATCCTCCAAAAGCTGACAATTTATGCAGAATACATAAGTACAGGTGCATACAAATTTATGGGAAATATGCAGGGCTTCTGCAGCTTTTAGGCAGCCTCAGAAGACAGCATTGATGATTCAGCAAAAAAAACAGATTTTGGCATGGGATAGAGGAAAACACTCAAAATATATTATTTTACTTTGCTACAGTACACCACATTTTAGCTAATGTATTTGTGTGATCTACGAAAAACCTGTCTATGGTATTTATTGGACTTGATAGCAAATACTCCTCTTAATGTACAATGCTATTTCAACATGTTCCAAAATTGTACGTTTTGACACCATCAAAAACCAGCAATGACGAAAATCAAGGGATGATTTCATATACTACAATCTTTTTAGAACATGGAATTGAGGATGTCCAGATAGCAGACAGCAACACACTATGCAGTGATATCCTTGCATTATTACCTTACTTATTTATGCAGCTTTTCCTTCTTTAAAGTAAATTACAGCAACTGTCTGCTGGAGTTACCTCACAGAACATCGACCAACACTAAGTTCTAAGTTCATCAGATACCAACCAGCTGATTGTCCAGTATTTCGTTTCGGCGTGTGCGTGGGAGGGGGATTACATTTCAAAACTAGGTGCATACAAATGACGAGTGAGCAGGAACTGAGAGGCTATATCAGATCTGTTAACAGGTAACATCTAGCAAAACCTGGAATCTACTGGATAAAATACCATGTTAGGGATTATTGTTAGGAGCACTGGATATATTTATGCTCGCATATTCCTCCTACAATGGCTGAGTTGACATGTTACCTACCAAATTGGGTGCCATGCCAGTTCACATTACATGCATGCCTTTGACAATATCTTGTCAATGTGCTGTGGGGTGCCCAGGATCTGGTGCAGCACATCTTCTGGTATAGTGCAATTTTAAATGACTAGTATGGGCAACCTAGGTCCAATGTAATGTGGGCAGCAAATGATCATGTCAATGAAAGCAACTGGGGAGTGGAATCAAAGCCAAGACAGACGAATGAGAGCATAAATACTCTGGCACTAGCCACAAACTGCAAAATGCATGCCTTCACTTGTGTTTCATACATAACAACTCAGTGATATGACATTAATATATAAAGGAAGCTGATAAATGTAGATAAGCATATGCATCCTATGTCAATGGTGGAAGGAAAGGACTAAGTGGCTTTTAAAACAAGATTAATGTAATATTAACTGGATATTACACACTAATCACAACAGAAAAGCAAAAGAAACAGCCAACTATACTTTTAACTTCCAAGCTACTAAATTCCCTCTTTTTCAGTCAATCAGCAAGTCACATCAGTTGCCATTATCATGAAGCAGATTAATGATTCTCATGTAAGTAATCTCAATCATTATTTCGCCCTTGGCCCTACCAACTTCTTGCTCTTGTACCATGGAACCAGTATGGAGTGGGCCCCACCAATCAAATGGGCAGCACTCACTGCCTTCATGTACTTGGCAACACCCTTAAAAAAACTTCTCCAACCATAGTTATGAAGTCATAAATTAAAAGGTGTTCAGACTCAGTAAGAGCCACAAGGATCCATCCAAGTTAAGTCTGTACCGGGAAGAAACGATATCCCTGGCAAAAAGACACTGATCACCCCAACCAACACCACATCCCCAAGTTCAAAGAATCCACCCACCAACATCCCACACACTCATCAATACCTATCTACTTTACCTATCCAGCCCTATTCACTCGATCCTATGTAACACATGTGGCTCGAGTACCCTACCGATAATTTTCAGACCCAAACATGTAAGATCCGTGTAATATCAGCCCACCCGCTACCTGTGCTGACCAGATCTGGTACCGGTTCCCGCACCAACCGCACCACGGCCGCACCGCTGGCCACCCGACCCGCACCGACGAGATCTCGTCGAAAGTGCCATATTTTGCAGTCTGGCTTTGAATCAGGACGTCCAACATTAGCATGCAGTTCACTGTCACTTACCTTCCGCTTCATGTCACCTGCAAAACGACTTCACTGCAACAGCTTCCACAAGTACACAACCACGAATGACCCGCAATCTAAACCGGTCAGAGAAAACCTGACAGCGTTGCCGCACCGCCAATATCTGTATTTATTTATTTCCTAATGATAGACGCAGGCAAGCAATTTATGATGGTTAATTATCAAATAAAACAATTTTTGGAAATAGTGTGTGGTGTCTGAGAGGGGGAAGCTTATAACATCTACTTTAAGAAAATCTACGTTCAGAAGATCTACTTTCAGAAGATCTATTTTCACAAAATCTACTTTCAGATCTATTTCACAAGATCTACTTTCAGAAGATCTATTTTCACAAAATCTACTCTCGGGTCTGAATGTTCAGAAAATCTACTGATAGCTAGAAATTTTCAGAAGATCTACTCGGAGGATGGAAGTGTTCACAAGATCTACTCTCGGGACTGGATGTTCCGAAGATCTACTCTTGGCCCGGAATGTTCAGAAAATCTACTCGGAGGAGGGATATGTTCACAAGATCTACTCTCGGGACTGGATTGTCCAGAAGATTTACTCGAAGACGAAAGTGTTCACAAGATCTACTTTCAGAAGATCTATTTTCACAAGATCTATTCTCAGGTTGGGATGTTCAGAAGATCTACAAATAAGCCTCACTTGTTCAGAAGATCTACTGCTGGAAATGTTCAGAATATCTACTACTGGAAATGTTCAGAAGATCTACTGATAGCTGGAAATTTTCAGAAAATCTACTCGGAGGATGGAAGTGTTCACAAGATCTACTCTCGGGACTGGATGTTCAGAAGATCTACTGATAGCTGGAAATTTTCAGAAGATCTGCTCGGAGGATGGAAGTGTTCACAAGATCTATTCTCGGGACTGGATGTTCAGAAGATCTACTCTTGGCCCGGAATGTTCAGAAGATCTACTCTCAATTCTGATGTCCAAGAAGCATAGGTTCAGCTTGCTCTCGCTAGGTAGCAGCACGGTCTTGGTATTACTACAATGAATAATGCATGAATGTCATGAGATTGAACGCTGAAGCATAGGTAACGATTTTTCACGCTAGATGGCAGGATGATGCTATTGAAAACGCACTCGTTGTGTACCGGTATTGTTAGCCTTCCATAGCTTGGCAATCGGCTGCCGTCCCGTGGGAAACTGATATGAGGAGTAGAGGCGGATGGAGAGGACGCACACATTGTTCAGACATATTTGTATCTGAGCCCACGGTTGGCTTAAAATGTTCAATGCACTGTGATACTCGCGCAATATTTGCATTTTATCCACCTGCAATTTGGCGGCTGGTCATTCCCTGGTGACGCCATTGACTAGCAGTCTGTGGAAGGACTGAGAAAACGCAGCGTCTGCGGCGCGCCAAATTTGCTGCCGCCACGCCGGCCTTGATTCTGCAGCGGAGCGCTTTCGCAGCGCCTGCGGCGCTGCCGTAGCTGTCGGCCGCGCTGAGGCGGATGGGATCGTCACGCGCGTGCGATGCCGACAGCATTATAATCACCATGCTTAAGGTGACTTACTGTTGTTGGACCTACGGCATGCTATTAATAGTAGCATTGTAAACTGGAAAACGCACTACAATAATGCCGATAGATAAAGGCAACGACGATGCTAAGCAGTGCAACTATCGACGAATATCGATATTGCTGGTCGTGGCTAGGATTTGTGTGCTTGTAGTATGTACACAATTGCTGCAATATGTATCTAGTCTGCATATTCTATGCCAGCAAAAGTATGGCTTCCGCCCTGACATATCGACGAAGGCGGTAATCCTTCAGCTGTAATATATGCGACGAGCAATGTGGACAAAGACATGATGATGTCACTCGTTACTGCAGACACCTCAAACGCATTGGACAGCGTAGAGCACAGCCTCGTGGAGAAGCTAGGATGGTGCGGCATCGACAACCAGTGGTTCGCCGCATGGCTTAGCAATGGTACGCAGTATGCTGAGCATTCTTAGGCCCTATGGGTGACGCATCCACGTTCAAATGCTCCATGTTCATCCACATTCAAATGAACACCTGGCAAGGTCCGAATTCTGAACTCACGGTGTCGATAATAACCCTTTTTATCTCGGCATAGCGCTTTTGTTGTACAATACAACATTACCAAATTCATTGAGAGATAATTTCTGGAGATGCCCAGACGTGTGAAAATGCTGTTTAGCTTGATAATATGTATGAAACAAACAGATCAAACGCCAGTGTTTCTGAATATGGACAAAGAAAATAAACTATTCAAGTTTGCCAACAATGTTGGTATGCCTATCGTTTCCCTCTCTCCAATAAATCCTCCATCTATACAGGCCATTTCCCCGTCTTCTTCTCTTCTCTCTTCCTCTACCTTTATTACTTTGCCCTGTATCTGGCATCCGCATCAGTATCAGTATCGATATATTTAGTTACCTTCACATGCTTGTGTCTCAGGCAACAGGGAAAAATACGTTACGAATTAACACGCATACATTTACTGTTCACTCCTACAGCACCCTTGCTATAGTTCCCTTAAAACGTTCATGATGTAAATTAAGTTGGGAAAACGATGCTGCGAATAACTTGCTGTTTTATATTATCGGCACGTTTTGTGAGAACTTGGGTAGGTCATAGATACAGGCATAGCGACGCTTTATTATCAGGAATTCGTATGATTCCCAGGTCAAAGTTTCTAGCGTCGTCTCTGGCGCTGACGTGACCTTCTGGGAACAAAATCAGAGATTTATTGAGATTAATCGTTTTGCTGATTTCAACAAACAAAACATTGGCGACTGCAAGTGCCTACCCCACGAGCATTTTAACTGCCGCTTCATCAGATGGACTCGAACGAATTAACTGAACATCTTCAATGTGCACGATTAATTTGGTTTGTAATATATGTCTTGGGAAAACATTCACGAAGATTAAAAACAAATTTGGTCCCAATCAGGGCACACTGAAAAATATGGGTGAAATTTACTGCATAAAACGAGTAGGAAGGACATAGTTATTTGATGACTAGAAAATATTGGTGTAACATTAAGGGGATATATCATATAAGGCGAAATTGACGGAATAGCCATTCGACAACACATATCCTGGAAAGTAGGGTAAGATATACTCACTATGCGATTGAAAGATGCTAAGCGAAGTAGCTCTGCTCTTCTAAGTGAACGATCACCAGGCCGGACCACTTTTCCGAACTGTCCTGGGATGAATCACTCATGTATGACCGATTGAAGCTTATAAAACATATTAAAGCTGGTTAAGTGTTATGCGGTAAAGTCACAAGCTCCGATCTATTTTCGCGTTGTAGCCTTTATTTTTAGGTTTGAAATTGATATTGAAGTTCAGATGTTTCCTCTCGCCAGGGCTGTTTCGGCCTTGATGCAGCATTATGATAAACGCAGACTAGCTTACTCATGTCCGCTTGGTCGCTTTAAACATGACACGACGGCTATGGGAAAGTTTGCTACCATAGTGATAACCGCAAACAAGCCTGCCGTCTCTGCTAGGTCGTTCTAAGCAGGCCGCGACGGCTTGGGGTACTTTTCTTAAGGGTGGGTTGGGGTAATATGTGTAATATGTAAAGATGTACCAACGTACCCCGATTATTAATGCAGTTTTGTTTTTCATGAATTATGTGTTGCATCCATGTATCAAGTATCTACTAAGCATCTATTGCTATGTCCGCCGGCAACGGTGAACCGCCGATGCATGGAGCATACAGTACTATTCGAGCGCAATATCGCCAGAGCCCACTGATTACTCCGCCGTGCCAATTTTGGCGTGACTGACTGCTGGTTACCTCAGTTCTCTTTTTTTTTCATTTTTGTGGGGTGACATCCGTCGCTCTTTTCTCACTTCTTTTTCTTTTTGTCGTCGTCGTATTTCCGTTCATTGAGTTTCTGTGTGTCCATTGTCTTATTTAAGTCACATTAGGAAGCACCCTGAAAAGTCGCGTTAGGCCACTGAAAATTCACGCCGGGCCCCTCGAAAATCACGCTGGGGCCTCAAAATGTGCGGGCCGGGCCCCTGGAAATGACGCTGGGTGCTCAAAAAGTATCGCCGGGGCCCGAAAAAAATGGCGTTGGGGCCTGGTTATTGTTTTTTACGACACGTCGACCGTTGAGTCATGTAGCGTCGCCAATCCCTCGCGCCGATTGGTCGCGGGCGAAGAGTAGCGACAGGTGAGACTCGAACCCATAATCTATCGATTGTGAGACAAGGATCTCACCATTAGACCACTCATCCCCTCGCGCTGGGCCCCGAAAAAGACAGGCCGGGCCCTTGAAAATCACGCTGGGGCCTTAAAAGTTCGTACTTGAGCTCTTGAAAATCGCGTTGGAGGTCCCAAAAAATCGTGTCTTGGTTCTTGAAAATCACGAGGGGGACACCAAAAGGTCGGGCCAGGGCCCCTGAAAATCACGTTAGAAGCTCGACAGGTCTCACCGGGGCCCCAAACCCTGATCGGGACCATCCAAAAAAATGAAGCCGGAGCAACGAGAAAACAATCAGGACATCACAAATCACTCTGGTATCCCAACAACCGCTCCGAAAGCCCTCAAAACGTGCTACCCCTACCACCCCCACCTCCACCTCCACCCCAAAACGTGTCGGGGCCACTAAAACTCGCGATAGCGATCCCAACAAATGACGACGGGGCCCCCAAAAAAATTAACTTCGACCAAAAAGTGTTGCGTCGCTACCTTTGAAAATCACACTGTGTGCCTAGAACTTCCGCCGGAGGCCCACAAGCGGTAACTGGTTTCCCAAAAGTCAATTCGTACCCGGAATGTCACTCTTCTCGGCCACAAAAATTGCGTCAGACGAAACAAACTCGTCCGGCCCGGAAAAGAATTTTGTTTTTTTTTTTTTTTTGGGTTTTTCAGTGTTGGGGCACGGAAAAAATGCACCGGTAGCCTGAAGAATCCTACCGGGGCCCAAGAATATCACGCAGGGGGCATACACCAGATAGAAGTCGACCCCGAAAAATCACAAAGGGACTCCATTGAATCGACCCGAACATCGGAAAATTCACAATAGGTCCCGAAATAAAGTTCTCCGAAGGGCCATTCTACTCTGGAGGTTACCATCGGCTGAAATAAATATACTCGTAAGGCAGCCGCAGTGCCGTAACAAAGAGGAAAATACCCCTCCTGGAGGAGTGAGCTCCCAGGAATTGCGTCGGGGTCCCCAAAATCACTCTGGGCCCCATAGCTTCGTGTCGTCTGACAAGCGTTTTCATGGGACGGCAAATGCGACGCTGCGCTGTTTAAGGTAGAAATTATAATTACCGCGGCCCATGCAAACTGGGTAACTGATTTCATGAATCGGCTTAGATGTTCTACTAGCTGCATGCTGCATGCAAGCAGTATGATTTCAAGGTTAAGAAGCCATGCATTTGACATATCGTTCAACACCTTGCCATTAGACATATGTGTATCGACCTTGAACCAGTCAACCACGTCGGCCATTGAAGCCAGACCATCCGCTGGCGTCAGTTCCTACCAGCCCATTCCCAAGCGGGCGTGGGAAGACCACGCGTCAACTACCCCTCCCCCCCCCCCTCCCCGACGACCGCACGATACCGTGCCTCACACTCGCAGTACCCAGTGACATGTGCAAGTTGCCAGTGGCGTCTTCAGCATCTCGGGACCGAGTTTGTAGATTACTTGAAGCATTGGATGGTCATGAATGTTGGGGAGGACCGAGGGTGACCTCTGACTATTTATGTCTCTTGATAGATCTAGAGAACCTGGAATAAGCAGCCCGTTTGGTGCCGTCGCAACAGGCTAGGTGACAGCCGCGACCCAGCTCTGTTGTTAACGAACCGAAAATATGCGACGGGCCACAGCCGGAGTCGTGCTAGTAATATGCAGCATAGTGTGAATGTGTGTGTGTGTGTTTTTTTTTTTTTTTTTTTTTGTTTGTGTTGTGGTTTTTTTCGTTCTTTTGTGGGGGTGGGTTTCTAGTATGCTATGCTCTTTGTGGGGGTGTTGCAAACACGTCTGGGACGTCCGGGTCGGGCGCTAGCGCCTGCAATCCTGCAACTCCGTCGGTGAACACAGGCACAGAACACTGAATGCTCGATTGCCTAACCTATATTTATATCTATTTTAGGTCTATATCTTCATTTATATCTATCTATCTATATCTATGTTATATATATATATATATATATATATATATATATATATATATATATATATATATATATATATATATATATATATATATATATATATATATATCTCTCTCTCTCCCTCCTCCCTCCTCTCCACTCACTACTCTCTATTCTTGATCGCTCTATTTCTTGATATCTCAATCTCTTGATCTCTCATCTCTTGATCTCTTTCTCTTCTCCTTTTTGTTTTTCTTGTTTTATCTCTTTTTTCTTTTTTTTTTTTTTTTTTTTTTTTTTTTTTTTTTTTTTCTTCTCTTTCTTTTTTCTTTTTTTATTTTTTTTTTTTTTTTTATTCTTCTTTTCTTTCTATTCTTCTCTATCTTATCTCTTCTTTCTTTCTCTTCTCTATCTCTTTCTTCTCTATCTTTTTATCTTTCTTCTCTTTTCTCTTTTTCTCTTCTTCTCTTTTCTCTTTTCTCTTCTTTATCTTTTCTCTTTTCTCTTATTTTATTTATTATATTTTATATTTTATATTTTATATTTTATATTTTATATTATTTTTTATCTCTCTCTCTCTCTCTCTTTCGAAGTGGTGTTCCGGACGTTTGCCCACATGTGACAATTTCTGGGTCTGCACCTGGCTAAAATGGAATGCAATTTTAAAAAGTTCCTTCCATATTACGCATTATTTCATTCAATGATTCAATCTTGCTATTCGGGGCAACATCGTGACTAGGGATTGTCTAAAGTAGAAGAGCGGCCATCTGAAGTAGGAGAAGTCGTGACATAGCGGTGTCGTTGGACGTGAATGAGCCAACTTGATTGGAAATTATCGTAGCTGAAAACAGTCAGTCACTCAGAGGTACCATCGGACGAACTATAAAACATCATACTAACCTCACGCACAACTCCGCATGATATCACCAATAAGCCAATTGGGCTTAGCACAACTTTTGGTCCGGCTCCCCGTTAAGAAAATCCTGATTGCGCCCGTCTCTGTGGTCCTCCCACATAGGTCAAATGATCAAATGAAATGCTCACAAAATCTGCAGCCTGGATCATAGGTGTCGGTTTCTGAAAATTATTGGGAGGGTATAATACACGAAGGAAATAAGTAGGTCCAAATGCATTGGACGACATGCCACATAGAGTTCCAAGTTGAAATTGATGATAGGGCACAGTTAACATTGAGGGCAGTGGGTAAGTGCCCTCCCAAAAGCATACAAAACTACACCTCTGTTCATAGGCGTAGGAACAGGGGGGGGGGTATGGGGCCATGGTCCACCTACTTTTCAAAGTAGGGGCCCATGGCCTACCCACTTTTGAGACATTTCTACTTGTAAAAAGCAACATGTTCACATTTGAATATGTGAAAAACTTCCTGCAATCCATAACTAAGTAAAAGCTGCACATATCACAAGGTAGCACTTCATTTTTAAGCCATACACACTTGGACATGACCTTACAACAGCGTAACTAATTCAGGAGTTGATGTAATGCAACATATGTATGGATATTCACACCTTTTATGATGTTATGAATATACTATAAGGCAGATAATGTGCCAGCCAGTACCACAACACATTTAGACTAGAGTTGCACTGTGGTTCTTTGACTGTTACCATATTTAACATCAATTCCATTAATATTGCCTACAGTAGGAAATTATAAAGGGTGAACGTAACATAATCAAGGTAAGACATACAATTTGTAAGTGCAACTTCCTTGCCTTGATATTGCATAGCCATGTAGTATACATGGCCTTGATTCTACCTGCCATACACTTCAACATTAAACATGTATTTTGAGCATTGAGAAATACAAAATTACTGCCACGATGCATACATTGCGTGACTACAGTATGGAATATAACGTAAAAATTTCCACATTTCAATGGATTTTCACAGTTTGGCAGCACACATATATCCAACATTTTGAGTGAGATTCCTGGGTATTATCGGTGCTGGCATCCAACATAACAAAATACTTATTTCCATAATTTATTATGGATACAATAATGAAGTCTGCACCCTATTACATCAACGTCAAGTGCGAGAACGCCGCTCGAATCTCAGAATCCCCGAGAGGATTAGACGCTCGTGATGCGACCTGACACGGTGATACGAGGAGTGATATGAAGAGTGATGATGTGACGAGTAACGAGCGATGCTTGTCATGTGACCTGAGAAGGCAAATGACGAGCATGGCAACTGACTCGAGTAGATCTTCAGCTGGGTAACTGCGTAGAGGCATGGACAGTACGCTAAACATTTAATTCAAATTATGTCGTTGAACAGAAATGGTTCGGTAAGATGGTGGGCTCATGGTATATATGGTATATGGTATAACAATCTCTGCTTAGCAAAGACACTGATCCCAGAATCAATGCAATGAAGACATTTGGATTAAAAGTACTAACGCACCGAATTACAACGGAGACTACTACCAAGACTTTTCATCGTCCAGTGATGTGTACGTCTAGGCTGAGATTTAAGAACCCCGATGCTAATGAGATGAATGTAGGCCAATTGCAGGGTGTATGTTTCGGAACACTACTTGTGGCGGAAGCAGTTAAATGGGCATGGGAAAGTCGAGTTTGTGCGATATACTCCATAGACGTCATTGTTAAGGTATACAATCATTGGGGCATACGCAGTGGCATACCGAATGGAGGGGGCATTGGAGTAGTCCCCCCTCACAATGAGAGGTTGTGGACCCCCAATAATCGCGCCAGGGTTCGGAAAAATAGCGCCAGGCTCTCTAAAAATCCTGCTGGTGTTTCCAACAATTGCATCGGGGACCACAAAACTCACTTTGGGGCCCCAAAAAGTTGCGCAGGGGCCCCTGAAGGTGACGCTGGGGCCTCCAAAAATCCCACCAAGGCATCTCAAAATCACATTGGGGCCTCAAAAATCGCTCCGCGACTCCGAATATGACGCTGATGGCTCCAAAATGTGGGACAGAGCCACTGAAAATTCCGCTAGGACTCCAAAAAGTCGCGCCGGGACCCCGATAGGTCGCACCAGGGCCCCATGAGATATCACGCTAGGGCCTTAAAAGGTTGGGTCCGGCCCCTTGAAATCACGCTGGAGGAAAAAAGGCTGGAAATCACGCCGGGGCTCCCGAAAACGACGCTGGGTCCAAAAAGACTCGCCGGGCTCCCAAAATCACGCTGGGTCCCAAAAGGTCGGGCCGGGGCACGTAATAATCGCGCTGGGGCCACAAAACGTTGGACCGGGTCCCCTGAAAACTACGCTGGGAGCACAAAAAGTCGTGCCGTGGTTCTTGACAATCACAACAGGGACTCAAAACGTTGGGCCGGAGCGATCAAAAATCACGCTGAGCCTGAAGATACCAAAACGTCGCGCCCGGGCACCTGAAAATCACGCTAAGGGCTCGACCGATCTCATCGGGGCCCGAAAAGTCTCACCGGGAACACCCAATAAATGAAGCTGGGGCAACGAAAGAAAACAGTTTGGGCATAAAAAATCACTCTGGGGTCTCAGCAATCGATCCAAAAGAAGCTAAAACGGGTTGTGCCCCCAAAGACGTGTCGAGGCCACTAGAACTCGGGATAGGCATCCCAACAAATGAAGACAGGGTCCAGAAATCGCACTTAGGCCTAAAAACCTCGCGCTGCTGGCCTTGGAAATCACATCATGGGCCCAAAATGTCGCGCCGGGGCCACACCAGTCACAGCTGCCCTCCCAAAAATCAATTCCTACCCGGAATGTTACTCTACGGCCACAAAATTGCGTGAAAGACACAAACAAACGCGCCTGGCCCCTGAAAAGAAGGGCGTTGGAGCACCGAATAAAAATGCACCGGGAAACCGAATAATCGTACCGGGGCCCAAAAATATCGCGCAAGATGCTCACCAAAATACAAATCAACCTAAACAAAGCACAAAGGGACTCCATTGAGTCGACCCGAGCACCGGACAATTCATTACAGGCCCCGAAATAAAGTTCTCCCTCGGGCCTTTCTACTCTGAAGGGTGGAATCGGCTGAAGAAAAAACTCGCTGAGCCGCCGCAGTGGCATACCGAAGAGGCAAATTCCCCCTCCATCCTGAAGAGGTAGGTTTCCAAGAACCCAAGATCCGCGTCGGAATCCTCAAAAATGATTCTGGTGGCCCATACATTCGCGTTGGGCCCCCAGAATTAGAGGTTATAAATAAGTACAATGGGCACCAACAAACTTGCACCGAACCCGAAAATTTGCGCCGGGGGCGCCAAATTCGCGCTGGGGTGCAGACAAGTACAACGCGTTCCGCGAACTAGCACTAAGCCCCCCAAATATCGCACTTTGAACCCAAAATTCCTGTCAGTAATCCCATAAATCATGGTCGGGGCATTAAAAATTCCCCTCCGGGCTCCCAATAATTGGCGTCGGTGGTCCCAACTAAGCACAGCGTGACCCCAAAATCGCATCGAAACCCGACAACGATCAAGCCGGAGCCCTCCAAAATAAAGAGAGATTCATAAAAATAAATGTCCGAGCCAAGAAAATCGCTCCTTAACTGAAACATACCACCCAGATGCCTTAACAATGCAGGAATGCCAGGAAAAAACAAACACCCAGATGCAGGACATTTGGCGCGCCACACATACTGCGCCTTCTTTATCCCTCCCCTAGACAGCTGGCATTGCCAGGGGATGACCAGCCGACATATTGCAGGCGGATAAAACGCAAATATTTGCAAGAGTATCACAGTGCAATAAACATTTTAAGCTAGCCGTGAAATCAGATACAAATAGGTCTCAACGTGTGTTCTTCCGCTCCATCCGCCACTGCATCGCATATCGGTTTTCTGCCGGACGTCAGCCGTTTGCCGAGCTATGGAAACCTAACACCGCCAGCACACAACGGGAGCGTATTCAATGGCATCATCCTGTCATCTAGCGAGAAATAGTGTCACCTATGCTTCAACGTTCAATTTCATGACATCCACTCCCTTTCCGTTGCGATAATACCTAGACTGTGCTGCTACCTAGCGATAGCTAGCTGAGCTTATGCTTCTTGAAATTAGAATATAGAGTAGATCTTGTGAACACTTTCTCCAAGTAGATCTTCTGAACAATCCGAATCGGGAGTAGATCTTCTGAACATTCCGGGCCAAGAGTAGATCTTCTGAACATTCAGTCCCGAGAGTAGATCTTGTGAACACTTCCATCCTCCGAGTAGATCTTCTGAACATTTCCAGTAGTAGATCTTCTGAACATTTCCAGCAGTAGATCTTCTGAACACTTGAGGCCTATTTGTAGATCTTCTGAACATTCCGACCTGAGAGTAGATCTTGTGAACATCTCCAAATATTAGTAGATCTTGTGAACACTTTCGTCTTCGAGTAGATCTTCTGAACAATTCAGACCTAGGAGTAGATCTTGTGAACATTTCCAGCTTTCAGTAGATCTTCTGAACATTTGCATTCGGGAGTAGATCTTCTGAACACTTGAGGCCTATTTGTAGATCTTCTGAACAATCGGACCTGGGAGTAGATCTTGTGAACATCTCCAAGTATTAGTAAATCTTGTGAACACTTTCTTCTTCGAGTAGATCTTCTGAACAATTCAGTCCTGGGAGTAGATCTTGTGAACATTTCCTCCTCCAAGTAGATCTTGTGAACATAGATCTTCTGAAAGTAGATCTCCTGAAAATAGATCTCCTGAAAGTAGATCTTCTGAAAATAGATCTTCTGAAAGTAGATCTTCTGAAAATAGATCTCCTGAACGTAGATCTTCTGAAAATAGATCTTCTGAAAGTAGATCTTCTGAAAATAGATCTCCTGAACGTAGATCTTCTGAAAATAGATCTTCTGAAAGTAGATCTTATGAGCCTCACCCGTCTGAGACAGATGTATGATACAAAATCGCACATCATATTCTTGACGTCACTACTCTTTTTCTCACGTCATACATTTGGCGCGAAGAGACTTGTTTGAGCGGTCCGGCTGAGCATCGACCGGGTCCGATGGTGTTTGAAACACGTGACGGGTGTATGGTGCAAAGCGGGGGCCTGCCTAAAATTGATACCAGTTACATAAGTGAGGTCGAGGAGCACGCCTATGGTGTCCCCGAAGCGAGGACCGGGTTTTCGGCCCTCGCTCCAAAAACGCCCCTCCCTTCTTTTTTTTTTAATTTGTTTCCGCCCCCTTTTGTTTAAACACACACACACACACACACACACACACACACACACACACACACACACACACACACACACACACACACACACACACACACACACACACACACACACACACACACACACACACACACACACACACACACACACACACACACACACACACACACACACACACATACGTGTTTACCGTCACTACCGAGGACTATGTCCTGGCGGTCACTAACGAGGACACCCCTTAGTTACCACCTGAGAAGCATCGATTTGTTCTCGGTGATAGGGCATGATCTGCTGAGTAAGATGGAGGGTCAATTTAGGAAGAAGCATCAAATTGTTGGCTCCCAGCGTGGATTGAATTACCGAGGACGTTGGCAAAACCGAGGACGGTGTGTGTCCATACATGTTTATCGTGAATACCGAGGACAATGTGTGTCCATGCATGTTTATCGTGATTTCCGAGGACAATGTGTGTCCACATACATGTTTATCGTGAATACCGAGGACAATGTGTGTCCATACATGTTCATCGTGTACACCGAGGACCGTGGCCTGATGGTCACCAATGGCAACATCCTTTGAGATGTGAAAGCAGTATGTGTGCTATTGATCCTAATAAGTGTATCTGTGCGGTCTTATATGTCTGTGATAATTCCTATTTCGAGTTAATCATGGATTCGTAGCCTAATGTTCAAAATCGTGAAGGGGATGGAGAGGGGAAATGAAAGCGAGGAAATGTACCCAATTGAAAAGCTGTTGGATTCTTGTCACAGTTTAGCGAAAATTGTGGGGTATTTACATCACTGGAGAAGACTTAGATATATCGCTCGTTTAGATATATCTATCGTTTAGATCACGAGTGTACTTTTTATCCGAAAAGCGCCCGAAAAACATCGGAGGACTAATTCCCATGTACGCAAGTTGCACTCTTCTCAGTCTCAATGTCCACGCTCCCTCATGTGACTTTCAGAGAGGCGTTCATTAACTGAGGCGTTGTCAGGATACCATCCTGGGTATGCCACCAGCCAAAACGGCCATCTGTTCGTGGAAAATGAAACGTGAAAAGCATGTCTCAATTTTGTTTTCTCATATGTGTAGAATGTGTGCTTTGCTCGATAGGGATTTGACTTCGATCTGTAGTACACGCCCTATTTTAGTGGATAGTCGTACAGTTGTTTGGGCATTTTTAGTAGGATATGCAGGCATGTAATTACGCCTGGCGTGGGATGTGCTGGTCCTCGCCACGCGGCCATTGCTATGTCAGCTCTGTCGACGCTACTGTTGCCAGTCAGTCGTCTGTTGTGAGCTATGTCCAGTGACCTCTCCCTATTTTTATATCCACTTCAATAACATATAGACAAGACTTAGTTGAGCTGACTGTGCTGTGAGAAGTAACGGTTCAAGATTCACGATGCTAAGTGTGGAGGAAACTATGTCAATGCATTTCGAGGTAAAATATCTCCTAAACACAGAAATATCGTGAAGGGACCAGCTACTTGCGGTTCCATTTTAACTGGCTATAACAAACTATTCAGAAATAATGTATCGTTACATCCTGCCGGCAAGCTGAGCGAATTTAGGCCCACTGGACCAAGGGCGTCGCCACCGGGGGGATGCAGCGAGGACAGTTTCCCCATGCCCTGTGGAAGACGGCGTTTTCCCCCTGACATCTGAGGAGGCACCGTCCCAGAAACGCACAGAAAAGTTGAAGTGCTCTCTAGATGAAAGGCTTCACACTTAGGATCGCCACCATCCAGACAATTAATAATAGATAAAAATCAGAGCTTTTTTCTGTAGGAAGTCCCACAAAGCTCCAGAGATACAGCAGAAGAGATGGGAAACAATGTCTCTGGGAGAGAGAGCAGGAGTCCACCAGGACGCACGAGGTGACCATTCAGGTAGGCAGAGGTCCGAAACACGGAGGAGTCCCAAAGACGAGAGAGGAGGCATTTCATTTGGAAACGGAGGTCCCAAGGAGAAAAAAATCTAGCGGACTAAAGAGGGTCCTGAAGACGGGCTCGGAGGCCCCCTGAACAGAAGAGAATGCCTCGAAAACTGGCAAGGAGGCCAAAAGAATTAGAGAAGGCTCCTGAGACAGAGAAGTAACCAGTGCGATAAGAGATGGAGTTCCAAGATTCAAGACCCTCAAGACGGGTAGCAACGACACAGCCAAGATTTTCCTAAACGGGACCGACCAAAATTTTACTATCAGGAAACGTAGACTGATTTGGGCGCGCGAAGGCGCCGAAATTTTTTGGTTTTGAATGATGAAAAGTTAAAATGTCTTGCTTAATCTAGTGTATTTTTGTTTACTAAGGGACAGGGCGCCAGGTCTCCGTCCCCTTGGTTGCGCCTCTGACGAGTAGAGCTTGTCCATAATACAACTGGTGTCCGAGGCGTGGGGGGTGGCCTCTTATATAGAGGAGACTCCTGGTTTATGAGAAGAAGCCCACAATAGTGCAACTGGCCCCCAGGACGCAAGGGGAAGCCCAGAAGATCAGGGAGGACCATGGGATATGAGAGACGGCCCCATAACGCGCAAGGAGACATCTAAAACGAACAATGAGACTCCAGGAATTGAGACGAGGCCCTCGAAGACATGAGAGAGGCCCCTAATTTGCTAGAGGAAGCCAATGGAAGATGAGAGGCGATCGCATTGCGCAAGATGATTCCCTGAGATGGTTGGTAGGCACCCAGCCTGGAAGGGCAGGTCCCAGAAAACTGGCAAGGATCCTTCCACCACCTAAAACAATCAGATCAGGTTCGTAAAAGACGGGCGACAGACATGGTAGAAGAAGCCGCGAAATACAGAAGTAGGACCCCAGGATGAAACGGCTGCCACCGAGACGAGTATGGAGCCACCCAGCTTAGACTAGGAGGCTCCTGAGGTGTGGCAGGACGTCCCTAATTTGGAAGGAGAGGCCCTGAGATAGGAAAGGAGGCCATATAATTGCAGAGGAGACCCAGTACTGGCATGGAAGGCCCCCACAGGACTTGAGAAAATACCACTGAGATACCACTGAAAGGAAGCCCTTAAATTGAAAGAATGCCCCAAGGGCAGAAGAGGGGCTCCCAAGCGTGGTAGAGCTTCGCTTTGGAAGAGGAGGCGGAAGAATGGAAAGGAGGCCGCCCCGGATGAAAGGAGGCCCCAAAGACGAGATAATAGGGCAATAAGATAGGAGCGATGGCTCCCGGATGCGACAAGCGGCCCACAAAATGGATCAAAAAGCTCCTCCTAGGAAATAAAAAAGAAGTCCTCTGAGGTAGGACAGTAGGCTGCAAATTTAGAAGCTGACGTTTCTAGGAAATCAAAGTAATTCATCAGTACTCCATCAAGATTGGAAAAGAGGCCCCAAGGATAGAGGAAGTGGCCTCTCGAAGGGAAACTGAGACCAGGAGGATCATCAAAGACGGGCAAGCAAGCCCCCAAGGTAGAACAGGCCCCAAGACAGGTAAGGAGGCCCCATGCACTGAGGAGGATGATAAGACGAAAGAGGAAGCCAGTAGGATTGGAGATGATGTCACCCAAGCCCCCAAGATGGGTAAGAAACATGTATGTTAAAAGACGAAGCCCTGCGACGTGACAGAAGACCCCTAATTTGGAAGGGGAGGACCACGCAATAGAGGAGATTCTCGGCATGGAAGACAAGACACCTAAGACGGGAGAAGAGAACCATGGAATATGAAACTGGCCCCTAGGTTGCATGAGGAGACACTCAACTTGGTAAGGAGTCCCCAAGACATGAAAGGAGCAAAGATCCGAGGACCGGTGGGGGTGGGGGCAAGAGGGACAGCTGCCATCCAGCTCTGAATCTATCCGGCGTTCCCCCATAAGCAGCATTTCGTTCCTTCCCAACCCTCAGTTGTCCGTGCCAAGCGCATGCATTTTTGTAAAAGTATCCAAGCGAAGCTTCCTTCCATTATTTCACGATAGATTAGTCCAGATTTCAGAAGTTCTCCTCAGCGAAAACAAAGACCTTGAGCAATATCAATATATGCTAATAGGGGAAAAAAACAGCAGAATTGTAAATGTTTCGCAAAATAGAAGCTACTTGAAGAAATCTTTCTCTTTTTGGCGTGGTATCCTATATGGGACGCACACAGTATTCACCATCACATGACGTCATTTAGGACTTCATAGGACTCCCCGGTGACGTTGGGATTAGTCCAAGCTGCGACCCTTAGCAAAAATAAAGCCCGTGACGTAGCCAAGGGAGGGAGTAATGGGCACATCCCCTGGAGCTTGCGTAGGCCCCAGGATTCGGTGCACAGTACCGGCGTCATCGGTTGCAGCCGCTCTCTGACGTTAGCAAGGAGGGCAAACGTATCCTCCTCCAATCACATTCTGGCATTTAAAAAAGGCCACAGGATGCTCCAAGTAACCCATGTTAAAACATCCCATCAAATCCACTGCAGGACCCCTCAAACACGCAAGATACTCCATCTGACCCATTTGGAGACCATTGGTCGTCGATAGGACGCCCATTTTGGTTGATAGAAGGCCACACCAGACCAAATGGAAGCCCCATAATAGATACGGGAAGCCCGTTTTCCATAGGCCATAGTTGACGGACACGATACGCCATCATACCAAGAAGAAGCCCAACCAGACCAAAAAGGGGCCGCATCAGAACCACAGGAAGCCCGAGATGACCAACAGTAGGCACTGTCTGTCGCTACCAGGCTAAAAGAAGGTCCCATCAGACCAAGACGAAAGCTCCGCCAGATCAAGACAAGGCCTAAAATGGCCAAGGAATGCTCTACCAGTCCAATAGGCCTCCATCAGAAGCACAGTAGGTCCCCGATGGTCAATAGAAGACCCTGCTTAACGATAGGAGGCCCAACCAGACACATAGGAACCCCATCAGGGAGATATCAGGCACCGTTCGTCGATAGGCTACACCATACGATCTACAGGAGGCCCCATCAGACGAAAAGGAGGTCCATTAAAAGCACTGAAGGTTACAGATTGTCAACAGTGGCTCCTGTTGATGGCTAGGTGGCCCAAATAATACTTAATAGATAATAACAGACTTAACAAGAACCCCAAGGATCAAACCGGGTTGAGCCCGTAAAGGGAAGATACTACCATCGTGGACAAAAGATTATCAGCGCCACAACCAATACCACATTCTATATTCCAAAGAAACTATCCACCAACATCCTATACACCTACCAATCCTTATCTAGCCGTGTTCACTCAATCCCGCATAACACACGCGTGGATCGAGTACTCCATTAATTGATTTCAGCTCCATCCATGGCTGCTTAGAGAGTGATTGCCTGGCACAGTACCCGTCTGAAAAGTCATTGCATTCAAGTCGCTTTTGGGCGAAAATTGTCCAGGTCCAATTGTGGAATTTGGGGGCATCATATCCCCCGCAGGTGCCGTAATACTTATATCACTGAAGATAAAAAAGTTAGGGTCTACAATACCGTGAATGCTATCGCTACGACCATAACTGTACTTTTGAACTGAAAATAGCCGGAAAAAATATCGGAAGTACTAGTCTACATGCCCCTCTTCTCAGCACAGTCCATGCTCGCTTCTGTCATTTTCCGAGATAACTGCATTCACAATGGCGTAGCCAGGTTTCAGCTCTGGGAATTCCCCGAGCCGCAAGGGCTATGGGTCCGGTGAAAGTTAAATGTCAAGCACCTGTCTCAAACCATAGGAGTGTTTTGGTCAGGAGCATAGAAAATGCATTTTGCTCGATAAGGATTTGATTTGAATTCGTAACGAACTTGTCGTTTTATAATTTAGTCGTGCAATTTATCACCATTGTTAGCTTTTATCATGGACGTCGCCACCGCTGGTGTATTTTGGATCCGGGCTCCACCTGCTATTATTTGGTGTGGTCTGATCAACTTCGGGAAAATGCGGTATTTGATAACAGCGATGGAAACCTTTCGACAACTCTTGGGTGGGTCCAGTTCACTGGAGGATACAGCTGACGAATTGACAGGGGCCAAACCGCCCCATTTTCACTGCAACCTACATCCAAAATCATGGATGGAGAAGGTAGAAGAAAAAAATTATTGGTGGGGCCCAATGCATCGAGGCGATGTGTGTTGCCAATTTGGTTGATAGGGCCCTCCTCACATGGTCCCATGTTGAGAGAACAAAGTGTTGGTGGGACGGAGGTAAAGGTGGTCGGACTGAGACTACACCAAAAATGTAGGAAACTCAACACATGCATATGGTTTCATTTCTCCTCGGATTTATAGCACTGCACTTTGAACTTGGAAATGGAAGACATGAGAAACTACAGAAATAATTGAAAATTATGAATACTTGACGACAGTAGCAATAATTGAACATGAACAAATTTAGATCCCGTCCTTTGTGCACTAGGGTGTGCCCCTAACAATCAAGCAAAACGAATCCTTCGGGATGCATTTCACTTCAATTAGCCTTGGCAACGCAAGAATGCATGTACAATTGCACGTCGATCCGACAAAATTTAGAGGTGGCGACAAAGGCAGTCTTTTGCTATCGTAGCTTACGGGTTTTAAACAAAAGGTGCGTGGGCCCGTAGCAGCTTTTTTACAACAAGAGAGCTGAGCAAACGACATTAGCACATTATGTGCATCGAAGTTCCGTCGGTTTTTGGTCAACCTGTGAATGTTGTATGACTTCAATTGTTAAGTTATCCGCTTCGTTTTAGATCCTCCTTCTGGGTAGTGACAACGTACACTGCGCATGGCAAAAAGTGTGCAATAACGGTCATGGATAACGTCGGACAGCTTCCCCATGGCATGCTTGATGGCAAGCATGCATGGCATGCTTCTTGTTGGGCACAATTGATATCGGCAGCCGGCTTAGCCCCGGGGAAACCTCACTTCATGTGCCGTCTTTGGGGGCATGCTTTGTGAACGTGCTCACGACATCGCGCCGGGGTGCAAGTACGAGCGGATAACTTAGTAATCGCAACTCGTACAACTTTTGTCGGCATACAAAGAAAAAGACGAAACTTGAGTGTACATAACGTGTTGAGGTCATTTCTCTAGCTATCTTATTTAGAACGTTGCAGTGGGCCAAGATCCTTAGATATACACCTTGTAAGTTGGGGTGACAAAAAGCGACGTATGTAACGACCTCTAAATTTTTTCGGATCGACCTGTAATTGTGTGCGAAAATGTGTCCCGCTAAAGATGGTCGAAACAAGATGTAACCCGAGCGATTTAATTTTCGGTTGTTTGTTGGTTTCGGTTGTTGTTTTTGTCTTCTATTCTCGTTTTTTTTTTGGGAGGGGGGGCCTTCCAATGGGACACCTAATTGTGCACGAACACATTTAGATTTTCCGTAAACACGCCGGTTTTTGCGTATTTCACGTGGTTTCTTCGTATAATTTCAAATAGAATCAAAGGAATCTTCCGATGTTTTCATACGATTTATAGCAGATGTACCATTGTCACGCGAAGTCTTTAAAAAAAAAGCGCAGCACCTGACTGCCTTCAGGAATTTCGCGTTTAAGCAAAGGAAGAAGCTCAGCTGACTGTTTTTTTGTACAAAGTCGCACGCGAAACGCACAGAATATGTAAACTTCTGGTTTGAGCTGGAATTATATGGATAATATTGCATTATCCATAGTTTGGTATGCTGATATAGGAACACACCACGATTATCAATGTCTGTGAGTCTCAAGGATGTCAGCTTGCGGAGCTCAACGTGTTCATGAGCAACATTATGAAGTCTAGAATTAAGAGCAAGCAAACATTTGACGCCAATATGCCCACTGCAAAATCGTTACATTCTCAAAGTATATTGGAGAGATCGAGATGAAGCTGCCCGCCTTCACTCCGCACCAGAGGCGCGATATAGAGGGAAGGACACTTGGGCATGCACCCCCATCCATGGAAGTGCGGCGACTCTCTGACCGGGAAAAAGCACCCACGATAGGCTGCGATGCACTATGTCCCCCCACCCGCTTAACAATTTTTTCAAGCAAAAGATGTCTCTATCAGAGGAATATGTACGTCTTTAGAAGAAAACAGCCTCCTGAGAGGAATAGATGCCCTTTTGATATGTACCGGTGCACCCATTCAACCTCCCCAGCTCAACAAATTGTCACCCCCCCCTATGGACTTTGAGAGTTGTCCTATCCGAGGAAATGGTGCCCCTCTAAACGATTCCAAACGCCCTAACTACACACAGTTGTACGCGTTGATGAAAGAAGAGCATGGTCCGAGCGTGGCGTTGATATTTTGTAATTACTCCGAATGATGGCTCTTTAAAGGTTTGGGAATATTTCTCTATTTGGCCTGTCTTGAGTCAATGACCAACGATCGTGGCCCGAAATTTGTTCAAGATATGCAAAACAGATGTATATGAAGGTACTATAGTTTCGTATCTGTGTCTACTCATTCGGCAGCTATCCCGGAAAAACCTGAGGACGTGGGGCGGGGATCTCGAGAGAGCCTCACCCTGGGCCGGAGAGAGTACTACATGAGCGTAATACCATAATTCCACTGCAAGCACAAGCAAAAGATAAACCTAATGGTTTTCTACGCTTCCTAAAAATCTCATTCGTACCATCTACGAATTGTACGACCTCTTCCGTGCTTCACGCTGTTAAATATGCCACATTTAACCTAAAACGACTCGTAATTCGGAGATAATCGTGTCATTTTGGTATCAAATGAGTCTGGGAAAATTACGTGACTTTAAAGGTAAAGGGAACTTCACTAAATGCATGGGCGATATTGCCCCTTTGGCGGGCGTACCTATAGACCATGATGTCTTAAAAAACTGATATGGCATACTATGTTTTCTTCGTTTTTATTTTATTTTATTGGTAGGCACGGTTGGTACGGTTGGTAGGCACCCAGCTTAGAAGAGTTAGTTAGTTAGTTACTTATTTGGGGTTAAAGGGCGCATCGACTGCAATGGTCATATAGCTTAGAAGAGCAGGTCCCCCGAAAACTAGCAGGATCCTCCCCCCCTAAACAATCAGATCAGGTTCGTAAAATACGGGCGACAGAGATGGTAGAAGAGGCCG